>JAGDYQ010000078.1:3386637-3401666 GCA_021962125.1 Bulinus truncatus | reverse complement strand
TTGATAAATAATTCAAAAGCGTAAAAAAAAAAGCAGATAATTTATTATTTCAAAACGTAAAAACAATTGAAAGAGTAAACACTTTAAATGGAAGATACTATTTAAAAAAAAAACAATACCACAATAGATCACTTGGAATAAAGTCATCTTTCTTGAAACATTTCACTGGTTTCTCAAGGCCTTGACAAAGTATGAAATGTTGTAAACTTTCCTTCTTTAACCCTAAAAATAAACAATGAAACTAGTTTTTTTTTCGCTTTTTTTTTTGTAGTTTTCCTATACAATTAAACCTCATTTAAAGAAAGTTTTGATCAACATGTGACCAAAACAAATCCAAAAATCTAATTCAATCTTTCCATTCACTAAAAAATACATACCAACAACACATTTTATAGCAAATAATTATGAGTGTTTTATCACTAGAAAAAATATGAAATGATATAATTTGAATATAAAAAGACAAAGGTAAAGAATAAATGAACATTTTTAATGGTATTTTAACTCTTTTCACATGGAAAATGGTGTAGAGGGGAGTGAGAGGGGAAAAATTTTTGTTTGGTTGCAGGATTGATTCAATTTAAGACTTATATTTTCAAAATCAGCAGCGAAATTGATGCAGACATAATCGATTTACAATGACCAAAACAAATCAATAATAACTAAAGTCAATGTTAATTGAGATATGACTGTACGTAACATAAATATCACATGCTATAAATACTCTCATTACTGACTTTACACATTCAATCATGAACTTCACTTACATTCAGACAGTTTTCAGCAATTTTTAGTGAAACTAGTAATATCTCAAACAAAAGTAAACAAGCATAATGTACCTATGAAGCTTTCACTAAGTTTCTATCAAGATGTCAGCACAGAGTATCCCTTTATTATGACTTACCACAGTCACCTGCAGACAAATAATAAAGAAAACTATTTGTGAATCATTCGAGTACAACAAGAAAGCATCTCAAAAAAAAATAGACTGTGATTTTATCATTATCAACATTTTATTCATAAGATTAAATAAACGAAAACATTCTTTTTTGGAAGGGGGAGAGGGAGGGGAATAAAAAAGCACCAGCATCCAAGGAAGTGATGACACAAGAATTCTGTCTATCAATGAAAACAATTATAAGCCAAGATATAGGATTGAAAAGTCTGAGAGGCCAAACTGATCATGTCACAATAATCCGCAATATTAGAAGCTGTATATGACATGAGTCTCTCATTTTGTTTCATCCTGTCTGCAAAATATGACAAGGTTATGGGTGTCAGTTATCTCAATTTTTTTTTGTTTCAAGGCTTTCATGCTATCACTTTTAGTTTCCTTATCTAAGTTTTATTATTTTTACATCTTTTAACTTGATCATTAGTTCATTTTAAAAAAGTGAAAATCTTTTTATTTGTCTAATTTTATTCATTTTAGTGTAAGTTATTTTAACTTTGCTTAAGTCCTAAGAGGCTTAGTGTTTGTTTTAGAGTTTTTTAACTTCAATACCCAATTAAGAAAGCCTACAGATACAATTTTGGGAACGGGTGGTCGAGTGGTGTAGTGCGCTTGACTGTCGACCTGAGAGTTCTGGGTTTGAATTTCAGTGAGAACCATGGAACTTTTTCAGGTCCTGGTGAAAGTCCCCAAGTCCACCCAGCTTTAAATGGGTACCTGGGCGTTGTGCTAACCACACAATCCCTTCATATGCTGAGGTGAAACAGATGAATTCTACACTTTATCTGCCCCAATGAGCCCTCTGGAGCTTAAGGGAACTTTACTTTTTAAGATACAATTTAATTTTGTGTTATGTAATGTTAAACAAAAGTAAAAAGGTGGGGCTTTGGACCTGTGGGTTATGTTTAACGAGCCCTGTTAGCATGCTACAGCATGATCTGAAAGCTGGTTAAAGGTTCAAATTCTAATGAGTCCAGTCAACTGCCATTGATTTCTACATTCATAACTTGAACATGATTTATCAGATGCTAAAAATTGGTCAAAAGCTCCATCAATTCAAAAAATAAATCTTTATGGCCTGGGCAATCATTAGAACTTTAGTCTTTACTAGGCCTACTATGTCGTCTTTGTTGGTGGGCATTATCAGTCAAGAGCTTGTTCCCTATTAAAACGTGTTCAT
Source organism: Bulinus truncatus (assembly GCA_021962125.1). Classification (NCBI taxonomy): domain Eukaryota; kingdom Metazoa; phylum Mollusca; class Gastropoda; family Planorbidae; genus Bulinus; species Bulinus truncatus. Next base: position 3,399,537 of record JAGDYQ010000078.1, on the reverse strand, counting down.
TTTAACGCACTTGCTACGGCACCAGCAAGTCAGAACTCGTATTATTTTTGTCCAAGTACCAGCCATAGATATTGCTCAACCTAACCCTTTCCCTAACCCTAATCCTATATTTAAATATTTAAAAAAATAATTTTTTAAAATTGCAACTTTTGATGATTATAGGGCAGTGACTTTCATACGCTAACTTGCTGGTGCCGTAGCCAGTGCGTCATTTTAAATATAAACTCCATCAATGAATATGAATCGTTTGATTTGTTTACCTTAACGCCTAACATTGTAGTGTCAAACGTTTTAATGGTTAGCTGAACAAGGTTCTGGAGCTCCATTAATTTAATAAATCTTAGACAAGTAGTTTTTAAAAGTAGTATATTAAATTATAAATTTATGTCCAAATAGTAGCTCATTAGAGTGGTGTCTCGGAGATTGAATACGTTCGCGTTTAGTAGAATTTAAAGACAGGAGCAAAATGTAAACAAACAGACTTCCTGTTCTCTGTGCCGGATTATAATTTTGTTATAAAGATTAAAAAATCTGGATTTCAATTATTAAACGAACAGCGGGAGCGTAAATCAACTGTGTGTTATTTACACTAATATTAATTTGTAAACACAATTAATGATTAGCTGGTTATCTTATAAATCGTATAACCTACTTAAATTAAACAAGTGTTTAATGCATTTCTTTTTTACAGAAAAGAGTCCTCTAAGTTCTATAATAATAATTCACCATAAAGTTCTATAATAATAATTCAACATAAATAAATAAATATATTTGTTACTACTAACTTACTCATTTACTGATTTAGATACTTAAGTGATTTACTATGTCTATGACTTAAGTCTATACTCAGTATACTGACTATTGTCACTATACTATGACCTATGTCTATGATTTACTGTAATTACTATTATTTAGTAATAGTTTTAAGTATTATCATTTATTATGTGAGGAAAACTGCTAGGTAATAATTTTTTTCTGGGCTTATCTGTCACTACTTCTGCCACTTCTGGTGTAGACCCCTCTGCCGCCGCCGTAAGCCGCCACAAAGCCTATAAGCTGTAAGCCGCCACAAAAAAACTTTCCTAAGCCGTGGGAGATTCGGAATTACTAATTCATGTCATTTTACGAAAATCGCAACCAAAACTTTAAAAAAAAACTTTACTACATTTAAAATCAGATTAATGTGAAACGATTTTTTTTGCGAGTAATGTAATAACACTTGAAATCTAACTCAATTTTGTATTTTTACATTTTTTTTTAAAATTGGTTCTTAATTTAATGAACATTTTTATTATTTTTAACATAAATCTTTATATTAACTTATCATATACAATAAATTATAAAGTATTATTTATTTCAAAATTGTTGTTTGTATGACTAGTAAAAGTATAGTACTTAATATTTTGACAGTTACCTTCCTTATAAAAAATATCGGTGATACCTAGTGTGATCGTTGGGATCCGGCTTTCAACAGGGGTGCTAGGCAATTTTCCTAAGCCACGGCCAACCATAACAATTCTAAGCCAGCTATCATCAGTTCTACAGCGCGGCTGAGGGGTCTATTCTGGTGCATATGATTATCATTGTCATTATGATTCAGATGAAAGAGATACCACCACCAATAGTTATACTTATAATTACAAAGTAATAATACTTTTTTACATTTCATGATTGCTATAAATAGTTGATTAAAAATACTGGCGTCATTATGGTAAAAAAATCTTGATTTGGAATCAATGACAATAGGAAAATGGGACAGGGCAGAACATTTCTTTATGGGACGCCAGGACAGATGATGCGAATCTGTGACAGGACCCAGAAAAACTAGGATGTCTGTCTCTGTACCCTGAGTGGCACTTAGTTTATTGCGATGCCATGGGCAGCAGCCTTTGCTGTACTTCCTTTTTTTCACAGAAACAAGGAAGCATTTTTTAGAGTCCACCTGGGCCCCTCATACACTAGTTACACAACTTCATTAATGCCATAAAAATGATATATAGTTAAGACAGTTTCATTATACATGAATTATGAAGTGAATTTCAGTCACATGTTGACATATAATTTTGCTTTATTCTTTTCAGCCTGTCCCCCAGAGCAAAAAGAACCACTTCAAAATGTCTTTTGATGTGAGCGACCTGTTTATCTTTAATTCGTGCACAAGACAACAGAGTGCTGAGCGGGTATATTTGGCTTTTTAAAAAAATTTATTGTGATGGTTGATTTTGAATGTTAACTTTGGCTCGGTAAAGGCTATAGCCTTTTTATATGAAGCATTTAAAACCAATCTCTTAAAAGCTTCATACAGTAAGTAAAGTTCCCTCAGCTGTTGGGGGGAGGGGGGGCATCGAGGAAGAATTAATGTAGCCACAGCATGTTAAGTGGTTGTTTGATTAGCACAATGCCTAATATATTTATACTAGCTATACCCTGCGAAACCTTTGCATAGAGTTATATTCCCTTAGGTTTCATCAGTAGGCTAGGTTATTTTTGGTTTCGGACAGATCTGATTTTTTCATGATTTTATTACAATTTAAAGATGCAATATGTTTTAGAAATACAAAAAACAACAAAAAAAAATATTTAAATGGAATTATTTCACATTTCGGCCTTTTGGGTTTCATGTTTCAAAACTGCAGAAACTATTCAAAACTGTAGATTTTAAAAAAACATTAATCAAATTGAGAAGCCGGCAAGAGACCATTTTGAATTCTTGATTTCTACTTTTGATATAATGCAGAAGCGAGACCGCTATTGTTATATATTTATACAATATGCATTTTAAGTCATACTAGCTGCACCCAAGATGAGAGATAGGCTAGTCTTGCTTAAAACACTTTCATATCATAATGCTCTAAAAGATTTGAACATTTATTTCTTAACCCGATTATTCCTTTTTTTAATTAAAAAATTTCATATATTTTGGTCTCTGGATTTAGCTGACTCCACATAAATTGTCAGTCATGGCTCTCGTGTATGAGTATCATCAGCTGTGTAGCCAGCAAGAAAAGATGGATGACAGTATAGATCATAGTCAAATCCTGTCCGACAGAGATAAAAGGGACTTTATGATCCTACTTCTTGACTTGTTGCAGGTGCATACATTCATCGCTTTCTTTTTACTATTAACTAATTCTATAAAATGTTTTTAGAATGGGGTTTAAATTGTAGAACAGCAATTGCAATTTCAACATTTTAACTGTGTAACAGGCACATTTTCCAGTGCTTTCTTTTTACTACATGTATCAGCTAATTTATTTGATAAAAAATTGTGAATGGTCATTAAATTATAGAACAGTTACTCCCCAATTTTTTTATATTATTATTTCAACATTTTTACTACATGAGAGGAAAATTTTCCGGCTTTCTTTTTATAGATTTTTTCAAACTATGTTGTTTTTTTTTTTTTGCTTCATTTAAAAAAAAACATGTCTTAATTTTCATATTATTTATTTTTTGTCTCTCTGCACTTGGTAAACACCGTTGTGCGACATACTGTGTTCTGGTTAAGGATATCCAGAAGGATGAATCACAAAAACTGTTCATTGGATTTAAATATTTTCTAATGATGGGACAATATGATTTTTTTTTAACACATGATTCCATACACAAATATACACCATAGTTTAGATATTAATAAGACAGATACATTAGCTTATGGCTTGGCTGATAGTCAAAATCAATAAGTTTAAATCAAGTTAGCATTAGTGGCATAAAATAATTTTTTTTTTATAAGCGCCGGATCTTATGCTGTAGCCCGACCTGCATGCTGTGTATTATGGGTTTGACTCCCAGTGTGTCTAGTCACGACCTATGTCTCCTGTGGTGGCTCTATGACCATGGCACAATTTGCTATGGTGGGGATGAAAGAAAAGCATGATAAAACCGTCCCATTGGTGTTTTATAGGATCTAAGAGATAAACATCTCATCCTTTCAGAAACTTCACACAAACATATTTCACGGTTATGATAAACAACTGTGCCGGAATTTATTTTTTTTTTTTACAGAGCCCAGATGTAGATTTGAAAAGCCTGAGAGCCCAAATAGATCACATCATAAAACCAGCAATATTAGAGGCTGTATTTGACCTGTAAGTCTCATTTAGTTTTCTCCCAATTATTCAAATGTTTTGGGTAGCAGTTAGTCCATTATTCATCATGTGGCTGTGATGCAATCATTTTTGTGGTTTCCCGTCCCTACATTTTTCTATTTTTTTCTTTTTTTTTCATTTGATGTTTAGCTTATTTTGAAATCTATTTTGAAAATCTGCATTATTTTATTCCTTATTATTTACTTCATTAAAATTCCCAATAGTACTCTAATCAGTTAGTTTTTTTTTTGTTAGAATGTAACAATGCTCATATCTTATCAGGAAAACCTACAACAGCATTAACATTTTAGACAAGAGTTAGTTCTTTTTTGAATAATGGAGGTGTTTAATTTGGAAAAAAAAATGTATATTTGTTTGATTATTGTTTTCTAGTATTACTGACAGCACCCGAAAACCAGCTTGTTTATTAGCCGTGTGTGAAGTCATTTTATGCCATACCCAATAATATCACTGCTGAGTGGTGAGCAAACCAGGGGGCAACTGAGATTTTTGTGAGCATTGAGTACTGTGAATTCAAATAGTTTGAAAAGTAAACATGGGAGGTTATGACAGCCAAAAAAAAAAACGAAAGAGTTACCACCCTTGAGGTGATGGGTTTAAAAAACAGTAGGAAATGTCTTGCTCATGTGACCTGAATCATCTATCTTATATGGATGATACATGCTTATATAAACATTTATTTTTTTAAGCATTCATATTTTTGTTTTCGATGTCTGTTTGTATTTTTCACATTTTAGTTTGAAAGCTCCCGAAATCACTTGTTCAAGTGTGTGTTACTTTTTTTCCTCACAGCTTGCGTTCAATTGCCATTGATGGGATTAAGCCTTTAAATGATTTCTTCGACAATGTCTCCACATTACTGTCAAGTAATGAAAAAGACGGAATGATCAAAAGAGAAAGTGTCATGGGTAAAAGAAATAAATGCTTGTTTTTTATTATTTATTCGTTTTAGCTCTGTTCATTGTTTGTGTAGCTTTGAATGTAGAAGTTTATAATCTTACCTGAGAATGTAAATGTTTGCATTAAAATTTTTGTTAATTTTTTTTTTTTTTTTTTTAAAACTTTGAAGGCGTATACATTAGAAGGATGGAACTTGCTTACAATGAAATGTCATTCAGTCAAGTCGTGGATATGTATGTGAGTCTGCCAAATTTCGTTATACAATTTGTGTATTATTAGATAATTCAGTCCTTTTTTTTTATTGATTGACTTGTGGACATTAAGTTTTGTTTTATTATAGGCTATAGGGGATCAATAATTTTTTTGTGATTTTAATTTGATGCTTTTTTTTGTGTTTTATTTGTGCTAGTTACTGAAATAAATCAATGTTTTTCATTTTGAAACCATAGAATAGAGTGAAGCGGTATTATGAGGCTGGGTTTCCAGAGTCTAAAGAAGAGGTAGAGCGGAGCTCCTGGAGAAAGTCCAGTTTAGTTGGTATCTCTGAGTCAGCGCTCAGTATGTCATTACTGGAAGAACGTCCAGTCTCAGAGCCATCCAGTGGAAAGTAACACACCTCTTCTTTTATTATTTTTTTTTTTTAATGTTTTTTTTAAATTATCTTAAAAACTTAGACTTAGGAGGGGGGGGATGTCCTCCCCCCCACCCCAAGAGTTCCCACTGACCTGTACATTCTGCAGGTTACTATTTACCACTGTAAATGTTTATGCTCACACTTGTAAGATTTCAATATTTTTTTTTTTCAGACTCCATTGCAAAGCAGTAATGAAAATTAAAATAAACATTTAGGGGTGACATAAAAGTTGATATTGACTCTCCCAGTGTGTTGGTCCTCTTTCCCAAGTGCATTTCTGCCAAAAATTAAAATTTACTTAACCAGACAAAGTTCTCGGTATTATCATTTGTCCACAAAAAGTGCATCATATCAGCAATCGTTTTCTTTTTTTTTTTTTTTTTTTTTTTCCAGCTTTTCAAAAAAGCAGGCAGAATATTTTATTGCCAATCAGGCTCTGATGCTAAGTCACCACGAAGGGAAAGCTTTGGCTCCGAATGAGTTGCAACAGAGACTGTCCTGCATTCTTTCTGACAATCCAGATTTAGCTGAAGCTGTGAGTCAGCTTGTTGCATTTTTAGATCAATGCTTCCTCGATTTTTTTTAAATGCCTTCTGAAAGAGGAATATTTATTGAAACAAAAAATTAATTTTAAATGGGGGGAAAAAATGTCTGTGATTAAAAAAAACAGATCTTAGTTATCACATCAGCCGTGGACTTTTATGTTGTTCAGGGTAACTTGGTGGAGTTAGATTGTGGGTCTGATTAGTTAGCTGCATGTGATGGGCTCATATCTCATCATTCTAAGTTTGAATCTAGAGAGAACATGTCATCTCCATAAGATGTAGATACATGTAATATCTTATTGACAGAGAGGCTTCATATTACTCATATGGCTCTTCAAATTGTATGGACCCTTAGACTGCCATTCATGAATTACAAGAAATACAAAAAAATATCATAAGCGACAAAGTGAAATGGTGAAGGAACACATTGTGGGACTGGCTTGTTTTGATATCAGAGTAGGGAGCTGACTGTTATCTTATAATCCTCATTTTGATATTATTTTGTCCCATAGACAATTATAGTAGACTTTCATTTATAAAAAAAAAATTGATGTTCTAAATAAATTAATGTGGAACTTTTGACCGGGATAAACGTTAACGTAACTTGTAAAAAAAAAAACAAGCAAAAACCTTTTTGTAATGTTGGGTTTCCACCATATTATTATTTTTTTCGACTATTTTTTTTTTCTCTTTTTGTTACATAAAATACATTTTTTGTTTAATTTTCAAAGCAAATATAAATTTAATCTTGCATTCATTTTATCTGTGCTCATACTAAATATAATGAATACTACTTTGTAAAACCTCTTCTAATTGTAATTAAACATTTGAAAAAACAAAAAAAAACTTACTTTTTAATTTGTAATATTACTTACACTGACCATATTATTTCATGATAAAAATATTTCTGATGTTAAAGTCTTTTTTTTTACTACACATTTTTTTGAGTCATATCTATTGATTATGTATCGATTCTTCAGCACTTCCTGAGCTACATAAACAGCTTGCGAGTGAAAGAGTACTGCACAGCCATCCACAGCCTGTACCATTACTTTGACAGGAAAGCCAGCATGCCAGTGGACACCAGTCAGAATAAAAAACGAGGCGTCCTGGACGAGGTGGCCATGCGATACGCCGCTTTAAATCTTGCATCCCTGCAGTTCAGATTTGGAAATAAGTAAGCAAAAAAAAAAGTATAGTTCCTATTCTAATTTAGCATTAAATATTTTACAGCATAAGCTCAGTTTTTATCCTGACTGCATTCTGGCAGTGGGATGATGTAATAGATCACTATTATACAAGTAGATTTAGAAGAGTGGTGCAGATTTGAAATCATTCATTTAGCCTACAGTGGACCGCTTTTGAGCTTCGTTAAATTAATTAAAAAATTGTTGTTTTTTTTAAGAGCAGTTGAAGTGTAGAATTCAGTTTTTTCAGTTGCCACAGAGTATCATGGATTGTGTGGCTATCACAATTCTCAGCCACCTATACTGGATTTAGCCCATTTCCTGCCGGCGTCATTTTGATATCAATAAAAGCATAGATGATTACAACAAGCTGAACTAAATATTTGATAAGTAGCAATAAATAAATAAATAATCTATATATTCATATGGGCATCCACGCTGATATATTTATATAAATATTTGTTTGATAAAATGACTTATTTTTTTACTCTTTAGTGCATTTTGATAAAAGCTTTTTTTTAAAGATATTTTTATTCTTTTTAATCACGGTGTTAATATGTGAGTAGCATAATTTTGTCTACTTTCTTATAAATTTAGAGGAGACATAAACTTGAATTGTTAGTTGACATATTTTTTTTTAATACTCAGGGAATTGAAATGGGTGGAGCTAGTTAAGCTTACTTCAGAGAGATAGACATTCTAATGTCTATGTAGCTGTTCACTACACATTGCATTAACTAGCTATTATAGAATGGTGATACCATCACATGTTTTAGCTAAATTAACCATGTACTTAAAGATACAACAGTAGATAAATAATAATTTTAAAAATGCTCAAAGCTATGTTCTGCATAATTAATTATTTGTTACAATTATATGGATTTCTGCAATTTTTAACCATCAGGGCATTCATGGTTTACTCTGTTATGACAATGAAGTTTTAAGACTGTATTCGACCAACTAGGCATTACAAAATTTTACATTATTTAAAATATATTAATCCACATGAACAATTAAATTTACAAATGATACGAATTAACAATACAAATGCAAAATGTTTTATTTTTACCTCAGCTGCTTACTTGGCTTTTGTGTTTCACGTTAAGAGAGGGTTGACAAAAATTACAAACAATAGTTTTACCATACAACTTTGTTTTTTCTTCATTTTTCACAAAATTATTATTCTTAAGTTATTTTTGCATCTATAAAATCTTAAATTTACTGTAATCTTCATCTACTTTTGCTATTTTGCTTAAGTATAATTATCCAGATCAATATATTAACATTTGTTGTTACTACATTTTTATAATATTGTTGTCTCATATATTCTAATCATGGTATCATTTCCTTCTGGTATCCTTAAAAAGGGACCTTTCAAAATTTATTATGATTTCCAAAAAAATGTTCAAATTATCATTTGTGTATTTTTTCATTATGATCTATAACACATAGAGGGAACTGATGCGCTTCTGTCGACTTGAGGGTCGCTGGCTTAATCTCTGTTTCCCATTGCACCTCCATGGTCATTGCACTGTTGGCTATGGTGGGGATGAAAGAAGGGCACTACAAAAAACTGTCTCATTAGTGGCTTTTAGGATCTAATAGATAAACATATCATCCTTATTGGGACTTCACAGTTAACATTTGTAAGAAGGAAGAAAACAGTTAACATTTGTAAGAAGGAAGAAATAATAAAACCTTGGCAGAGTATGGATTAACAGGCTTATACCTTGCTAGTATTAATTTTTTGTGAAATCGTCTTTTAAAAAAAAAAATTTTTTTTTTTTTGCTTTTAATTACTTCCATATGTTAAATTCCAGATATTGATTAAAAACATGTAGTTTAAGTTTAACCTGCTGTGTTTTTTCTAAAGAGAAGAATGTCGAGCAGCATTAAGAGAAGCGATTAGAATGGCACAGGAGAGTAATGATCAAATTTGTCTTCAGCACGCACTGGTTTGTATCACCAATTTATTTTTTTTTAAATACTTGATTGTTAAGCAGGCAATATAAATATATAAAAATATAAATATATTAGGGCTGCTGATTAAACTGCGTTAATTTGCGATTAACGCGTCAAAAAAAATTTGCGATTAAAATTTTTAACGCAATACCTAAATGCATTAATTTGACCAAAATGCTGAAAGTTCACCAAATCGATAAATAGCGGATTTTCACGCTACAAGTTGCGTTCACTTATTAAGTAGATCTACCACCCCCACCCTGTCACAATTTACACACACCCTCACCCCTAGGTACGTCGACAAAAGCCCCAATTGTAATATAAAATGAAGATGTTTTGTTATATAGATCTATGACAAGTGAACCTCCTGTTCCCTTGCTATAACCAAAATGAAACGAAAGAAAGAATCTTTAATGTTGACACACGAAAGAAAGAACAATTGAAGATGAAAAATGAAAGCCGACCTTTCAAAATTTTAGCTTTGAACGTTTGAAAATTGCCATACGGTAACATTAAAGAGTCTCATTTTACAAGATATTTTTTTATTAATATAACTGACAGACCGATAAAAAAATAAAATTTTCTTTTCTGTTGTTCACTAAAACATTGAAATAATAGTTGATAGTAAGAAAGTAAATGAATGAAAGAATAAAAGAGTAACATCGCGGCACAAAACAAAAACTTCAAAAGAGGAAATTTTTCCTTCAACTCGACGACCTTAGTTTGGTGGGGTAAACGTCACGACTACGTAAAATCATAGCAGCTGTATGACCTTAAAACAAGAGGATTGTCTTTTATGACGCGTGCTCGTAGTTTGAAACAATGGAACCGGTGTCAACTTGTTTTTGGTACATCTTTAAGTGGAGAGAGAGTGTGTTAAAAATGTGACTTGGTGGGGAAAGAGTGGGGGGGGGGGTGGAATAAAGAAAAAAAACGCGTTAATAATAAGTGAGCGACAACTTTCTGGCTATGGTATTATTTTATGAAAGAAAAGTTACATTTGAGATATAAATGACGTGTGTATTTTTTTTTTTGGATGGGAAGTGGAGGGTAGGGTAAACAGACGTACGTGTGGGCGATGTGAAGCAAAATATGACAGGGAGGGAGGGAAGAGGGGTTGACATATGTCATTAGTCCGGAAACTGCGGTACGAAAAAAAAAAGGTTAGGCATTGTTGTTAAATAAAAAGAAAATAATTCGCATCATTGACGTGATTGATACATGTCCATAAACTGGTCTCACTAGCTAATTCAATAGACATATATGCTAATGCTTAATAAATATGTTATAATTCATTATATCTCTTTCGTAAATTAAAACGACTTGTTTATTATGCCAATGTTACGCTTTGATATTATGACATATTAGTTTGAATACAAACAATTGTATTATATTGTGTCGATTAAAATGTGCGTTAATTTACGATTAAATTTTTTAATCATGCGTTAATTTCGATCAATTTTTTTAATCGAACAGCAGCTCTAAAAAATATATATATTTATATTTTTATATAAATATACATGTATAGGAGTAATATAACAGCTTTTCATCTCGTCTTACCTGTTGGAAGAGACAGCTGCAGAGTTGTTTTTATTTTTTTTTTTGTTGGTGTTTCCCTGTGACAGGTTTGGCTAAATTTGCTGGGAGAGAATCACACTGGTGTGACACAGCTTGAGAGATCCATCAAGAAGACCATCGACTTGTCATTACCTGTAAGTGTTGGAAAAATCTCACGAGAGATTTTTTTTTATACCTGTACCAGCTATATTTTTTAGCTCTGTAAAAAATATATATTTCTTTAGTTTGATTAAATTTTGTTCAAGTTGTTTTCCCGTCTGCCTTAAAGTGAGATTAATATATCGGGTTATTTAATGTGTTAAAGTGCAGATTGTTTTCTCCTTACCGAAATAATATTGAATATTTTCAAATTAATAAAAGCTAACTAATAAAAAAAGATAGTCGTATCCTTTATCTAAAAATTTTAAGGCTGTATTCATTGTGTAACAGTTTGGCTGCTAAGGCAAAGGAAATTTCAAAATTAATCTAAGGGAATGATTATTTATCTCTTTTCTAAGCCATGCTTTAATAATGACTCACTACAATCATTTAATTTAAAAATGTTTAATGTTTTTAGATTATTATTATTCTTTTTATTTTTCAAAATTTTTTACCATCTATAATTATTTTTGTGATTATGTTTCAAAATAGCATGTACATATATATATATTTAAAATCTCCTTTTAGAAACTTGCTGTGCTGGGTTTGCATTGGATCAGCAAGGGACTGGGAACAGGGACAGAAATACCTGCCAGGTAAGGTACTCAGTGGAGCAGAAATTGTTTCAATACTATGGATGAAATTAATTGCCAGAATGAAGCTGCTATTGTTTTGTGCACTTTTGAAGAATTAAATTTTTTTAAAATCCTTGCACAATAAAATTTTTGCTTATAGTTTAACTTGAACATTGTACATGAATTTTATCTTTAGTAATTAAAACTGGTAAACTATTTTGGCTTCCACACTAGAAAAGGGAGCACTTTAAGATGGATAAATCTTGAGCATCTGTTAAAGTATACTATATGAATCATTCTAAGCCAGACTAGACTTACCCTGTATGGTTTAAAAGCAACTTGTATAAATATATATAAATATATGAAGCATTTAGGAGTTGTGCTAGCCCTTTTTACGCTAAGGCTACAGAAACATTTAATTTTCTCTAACGGCCCCCAAGGTTCAAGGGAACTTTACTTAATTTACTGTACAGATTGACGCGTTTAGAGCAAAAGTATCCTAACCCTTGATGTGGGTTAGATTAGTCTGTCTTAAAACGCTTAATATACAGTGTATTTAGTGTTTAAGATCTTAATAAAAATATGTGAAGTATCTTTAAGTTACACACGTATCTTCTTAAATGTCCGCCTATTCTGTGAAATTTTCGTGCACTAAATATTTTCAGTAAGATCCTCACTCACCGTTCATCATTGTTTATTTTATTTTTCAGAGTGATAGATTACTTCACACAGAGTAATTTGATCAACTGTATGCATTCAAACTACGGCATGATGTGTGCTGGTTTTGTCCAGAGGGCAGCCATGTGGCATTATTATGGGAAAAGGTAAAGCTTTTATCAGGCATTTTTGCGTTCAGGCGATGCAGCCTAAAAGCCTATATAACATAGTAAATAAACGGGTGATGAAGAAAAAAATCTAATAATATAATAGCGATTTTGGGCTCTGCGGTAAATCGAAAGTAAAGAATTAACGCGACAGTATTCCAGTTTAAAATACAATCATGAAAAAATCGGATCTGCCCGAAACCAAAAATAACCTAGCCTACTGATATAACTCTATGCAAAGGTTTTGCAGCGTACAGCTAGTTTAAGTAGATTTCTTCCTTTTTTTCTCTACATAAAATTATGCTGGGTCCCAATTATACCAATAAACCTCCCCCCCCTCCCTATTTATTTCCATACCTGCTTTCTATATCATGTGTAATTAACTCTGCCTGATAACACACAGGCTGGACAACCATGAAGTGGTGCGTGGAAAGTCCACTCTGCTTGT
>JAGDYQ010000078.1:3190472-3386137 GCA_021962125.1 Bulinus truncatus | reverse complement strand
GTCTCAAATCAAAACAGTAACACACAAGGCTAGCCTTACTAGCACAGTAACACACTCGCCAGCCTGTACTATTCAGCTGGCAGCTATGGGTAGCTATTTTCACGTCACAGCACAGTGGAGTTGGCCCGTCTATGACGATGGCAGTGCTTCGACCGTCAGTCGTCGTGTGAAGCAGCGTGGGCGACACCCGCACCAGCCAGACCACCTGCGACAATTGTAGAAGCTGCGAGCCCTGCTGCCCCGGCGGACTGCAGTACTGCAACCGGGACTCCGACAGACATCATTGATGCCGCAATCGAGCCAGCGGCTATTCCGGCTGATAATAAAAAAAAGCAAATAATAATAACAGGTCTAGTATTTCATTTCTTTAGGTCTATAGAAACGCAGTGGCTACGGTTCCAACTAACTGGACTCCGATTTATTTTTTTCCGGGGTCCAACTATAGATATTGCGCATGCGCAACTAGACGGACTCCGTATTATTTTTTCCCGGGGATCCGGCTATAGATATTGCGCATGCGTGACTAGACGGACTCGGTATTATTATTTTTCGGGGTCCGGATATAGATATTGCGCATAACCCTATTCCTAACCCTAACCCTAGCCCCGAAAACAAAAAAAAAATATGCAATAATATGCAGTCCGTCTGCCGCACATGCGCACATCTATAGACGGACCCCGAAAAAAAATAATACGGAGTCCAATTAGTTGGAACCGTAGCCACTGTGTTATAGAAATAACAAAAAAAAAAAAGATTTATCACAAAGTAATACATGTGTGCTTATATTACCTCCAGTGAACCCAATTCCCGCCAGAGCAATCGGTGCCCCGACCCCCACAACCACTGCACCGACTGCAAACCCGGCTATTTCTTTAAACAATGCTGTAGCTGCCCATGGTTGAGCCAGAAGAATCAGCATAAAAACCACTGCATGAACTTTGGACATTTCTGAAATGAAAACATTTCTCATCATTGCTTCATATCTATAAAATATATATTAAAAAAAAAGATAAAGGAAAATATATTTTTATTAATGTAATCAACATTATTTTATTGTGACTGACTCACAATAGAAAAAGTCCACAATACAAACTTAAAAATTACAAATAAGACACTGAAATGTCAACTCTTAATCTGATAATGAAGTGATGAATTTCTTAAAAAGAGCTGCCAACTCAGAAAAAAGAGAGGAGAAAACTTTCGTTTTGTTTATTAAAATCTACCTGTTATAGGCAATGCATGCACTCATAATGATTTCTATATCCTTAACATCTTTTTGCATACTTATTCAAATTATTTACCATTTTTCTGTTTTTTGGGGGGTTAATATTATGGTCCTTTTCATTTTGTATTCAGACATTAGTTTTTGTGTTATTGGTTTTCATGTAATAAATTAAATAAAACCAAAAGGAAAAGCCAAACTTTAGTGGAGGTCTTTGGGTATTGGTGTCAAGGTCATCCTTTCAGGGCCCTGTACAAGACAGGTTAAGGAGGGGCAGGGGCGACTTACCAGGTAAGGCTTGGGCGGGATGGGGGCGGGAGGAAGAGAAAAGGCAGATTGGTTTGGTTACCGCCACAAATCAGAGCGGGTTTTGTGCTGTTTTTTCTTTTTAAAATGTTTTATATTGCGTAAATAATTAAAACATTTTAATTTTATGATATTAAAATGGAAGTTAAGTTTGATATTTATTTTTTCAACTCTGATTATCCGGCGAGTTTCCGAGACTGCTTTATTAAAAAAAAAAGTTTCGACTGTTAAAGCCAAAAAATACCTGGCAACACTGGCAAGTTATGACATGCGCGGTCAGTGAAAATTTAAATAACATTCCGCTTTTAGTAGATATTTATATTTTTAAAAAAAACGTCCGAGAAAGTGCTATGAGTCTATGCTATAGGGCCTACGTTATTTTTTGTAAAACTGATAAAACTGTCCTAATTTATGCCCCTCCCCACATCCTTCCCCCCCTCCCCAAGCCTTACCAAAAAAAAAACCTTAACCCTTAGAGCGATCACAGACTTGTAGCGCCCTCCCTGACAATATTTGGCGCCATACTTTTACCATATAGAGAATTATACAACACTATTTATTTACTCTTTTTTTCTATTTAAAAAAAAACAACAACTAATAATGGATCCTCGCCCCACCTCCCCTAGCGTTAAGGAACGCAGTAAATGCTTCTGACCAATGAACGTCTGTTGAGATTGAAAACTTCGTGACTATTTTATAAAAGTCCTGGACCGACCATCGCTGGGCGCGCGGTCACTGAAGCCAGACTCTCACATCTTTAAACGTACCATACATTTCCAGTATTAATTTTTTTATTTATTTAAGCGTTGTAGCGTTTTTATAAATCTGCAGTCAGGGCCGGCTGAAGATCATTTTGAGCCCCCGTGTATATTAGTAAAGTATGGCTCAAATGGCAACCCTTGCAGAAGAATTTTTTTTTATAATTTGCTACGTTATTTGCATAAAATAAAAACAAGCAATTAAGCCTGTTCCATTCTGGACACAGGACGTGTTAGCGCATTTTCAGTTCGTTTGTTATCTTTCAGTAAATATTTGTAAATTTTGGAAATGTTTATAAATTCAATTGTGTAATGCATATATCTGAAAAAAGATATTAAAAGGACAAGTAAGTCATGTTGAATAAATGTTACAAAAATAAATAATGATTACGCCCCTTTGATTAGCTTTTATTATTTATATTTAAAATATAAGCAAAACGGTACATAACAATCTCTTATATTTTGGCCCTGAGAGGTCAAATCGCGAAATGGACTTTTGATGTACACTTGGAAGGCCAAGATCTACACAATGATATATACATCATGGGTCTAGGACTTATGGTTGCTGAGATATAGGGCGGTCCATTATTAATATAGCTTATATAGTAAAAAACGGTACTTTATAAGGCCCCTTTTACGGCCCTGAGAGGTCAGATCGCGAAATGGAAAAAAAAGTCATTTCTTGGAAGGCCAAGACCTACAAAATGATATATACATCATGGGTCTAGGACTTATGGTTGCTGAGATATAGGGCGCTCCATTATTAATATAGCTTATATAGTAAAAAACGGTACTTTATAAGGCCCCTTTTACGGCCCTGAGAGGTCAGATCGCGAAATGGAAAAAAGCTATTTCTTGGCAGGCCAAGACCTACAAAATGATATATACATCATGAGTCTAGGACTTATGGTTATTGAGATCTAGGGTGATGACAGACAGACAGACAGACAAAACGGGGACAATAGAGCATTTTTTTTCGAAAATGCTCTAAAAAAAAGCAGTAGCTGCAAGTGGTATATGCCGATTTCTTAAAGCGAACAAAAATATAAACTTAGACATATGAATATCATAAAAACACAATTAAAATAGAAACTGTATAAAAAAAAAAATAGGCGACAACATGAAATTTAAAAGAAAAATTCAAACGGAAGTATTGCATTTTTTTTTTGTAGTAATCTACCATTTTAAAAAAAAAATGGGATTCTAAAAATATATTACTTTAAAAGTATCTTATTGCAGACTTACCTTATAAGTATCTTATTGCAGACTTACCTTAAAAGTATCTTATTGCAGACTTACCATAAAAATATCTTATTGCAGACTTACCTTAAAAGTATCTTATTGCAGACTTGCCTTAAAAATATCTTATTGCAGCCTTACCTTAAAAGTATCTTATTGCAGACTTACCTTAAAAGTATCTTATTGCAGACTTACTTCAAAATCTTTTTGGCAGTTGAAATTGGATTGGTAGATGAAATTGGATTGGTAAGACCTCTTATTGTCATTCAACTTACAGATTATTTCTAGGTAAGTCTAACTCCGCTTTGAATATACAGCTTTGGAACAGCTCTTTTTATACAGCTGTCTCTATGACGCACACATGATACAGAGGCTGCTAATACCTGGAAACCGGCCTATTTTCAGTTTCAGTATAAAAGACAGTTCCACTCAAATTATGCCACGTCGCTCGAAAGTTATTTATCACTCTTGGCAACCTACGCATTTGACCCCCCCCCCCCCCACTCCCCACGAGACTACTGGTATAATTATCAGAGGTGTTGCTAATAACTTGGGAGCAGGAGGGATTTCTCGCTAAATGTTGGAGGGGAATGCCCCTAAAAGAAAAGAAAAAACTATTAAGTACCGTTATGAACCTCCTCGACCGCCGTCAGCTAATCTTGAGCCGCCCCCCCCCCTGTATAATCTTCGCAAACTGTGATTACACACACACTGACTCCCCACACCCCCCCACACCACCCCTATTGCTGAGTCCTTCTAAAGCTGGAAGCTGTACACCCTGTCAAGTGCTCGGATGGACACCCCCCCTCCCCTTTCCCTCTGCAAAGGTCATAACGCATGTACCTAAAACATATTTTCATTTAATCTTAAGGTAACACATCATCTTGATTTCAGTGATATTTTCAGTTTGTATATACAGCATATATATATATATATATATATATATATATATATATATATATCTTTATAAAAGTGTATTTCAATTTATAAATTATACCTTTGAGTTTTATAAAAATAAATGAAAAAAAGATTTAAAATTTAATTAACACAAAACAAACAAATAAACACAGCTATTGTCGATTGTAATTGTTTCAGTGCTAACGGGGTAGCCAGTGTGCTACCATAACCACTAAACATAATGGAATATAAGTGAGGCATTAGCAGATAGCCCCTCCCCCCCCCCACATTTGATATCTTGAGGGCTCCAAATCTATTGTCAGAAAGGCCCCCCCCAATCTACATTAGTGAGGGGGCCCCCCAATCTATAATTTTGAAGGATCCCCATTTATAGTTGTGAGGGGGGGCCCAGCGAATCAATGCTTATAGATTAGAAATAAAATGAACAAAAAAGGTTTTATTTATATATGTTATGCTAACATACAATGTACTCCCTAGGCTCTCAACCGGCGGTACGCGTACCCCAAGGTGGAAGGGGGGGAGGGGGGGGCGGGAAAAGATTATGCAGGGGGTTCGTATGATAAGTACACTTGTTCGCAAACTGACGTTTATGGGGGTACCCGAGGACATACTTTTGCAACCTTAGGTGTACAGTTACGAAAAAAGGTTGAGAACCACTGTTGTGTATACTGACCAAATGATAGGCAATGTTCCGGACCTGGAGCACCATTGAATTCTTCGGCTGACCACCAAACTCATAAGTGGACGACTAAATTTATGAACACTGTGATCATTAAATGTATGTACACTGACCACTGAATTTATGTTCACTGACCACTAAATTTATGTACAGTAATGTACACTGACCACTTAAATTTGTGTACACTGACCACTAAATTTGTGTACACTGACCACTAAATTTGTGTACACTGACCACTATATTTATGTACACAGAACACTAAATTTATGTACACTGACTACTAAATTTATGTACACTGACCACTAAATTTGTGTACACTGACCACTAAATTTATGTACACGGGCCATTAAATTTATGTACACGAAACACTAAATGTATGTACACAGAACACTAAATTTATGTACACGGGCCATTAAATTTATGCACATGGACCACTAAATGTATGTACACAGAACACTATATTTACGTACACGGACCACCTGCGACACACCTGCATATATATTGATTTCCCCTTGGCATGTTTTTTTTTCCCCTTTTTGTAGTTAGTTTATAAAGAAATTTAGTTGTAAACAACGCAGATATAGATTTTTCAATTCTTTAACAATGCATTCAAATGTTGTCGCTGCCCATCTGAAATTCGCCCGCGACCCTGAGAACCACTGAGTCGTATCAAGCTTCAGCAGCCTTGAACCCCCCACCCCTCACCCCACCCTCCACCCCACCCCCATGTAAATAATACTTCTGTTTCTGTTACATTTTTATTTCTGGACTTAAACAGAAACTTGTCACATCTGTTTGGCAGCCAGTCAAAAAAGAAAATGTTTACTCAGTTTCGTTCAATAGTTTCCTTATTGAATAAGCCAATTTAAGTTTTTTTTAAATTTCAATCTCTTTAATTCTACATACATGGATCAGTCAGGCGGTCAATAATCAATATTTTTTCTTAACTTTGTGCTGTAATTTCGTTACCCTTTTATTGTCTGTTGATAACAGGTTGCTTATCACACAAAGAAATGTAATCTTGTATTCATTGCCTTTCCTTATCTTTTATTCAGATCCGTTATTTCGGTTAGTCTGCTTCCTAGAACACCACATTGTAACTGGACACCTTGTGTGGACTTTTTTTTATTTTTGTCCCCCACACTTAAGGACAATCTGATATTAAAGGATTTAACAGTTAAGGGGTATCAGAAAGGAGGGGAGGGGGGCAGTTCTCAATGTTTTTAGGGGCCAAATATTTTCTAGCGTCTTTACCTTCAGCCCTCATCCACTTCAATTACCTTGTCTTGGTGCCCCTTGGTGTACTTAGTCTAGGGGCCACAAAATGTACTCTTGCTTAGGGCCCTAAAAACGAGTTTACTGCTCCGCGTGTATTCGTGTATCAAGTCATGCCCTGAAAATTTAGATCTAGAACGAATGCATTTGGTGGCAGTGGATCCCAGGACACGTGGTGCGTTCCTGGGAACGAAAGGGCCGACGACCTGGACAAGTCCAGTGTGACCCTGTATGATGGTCTAGAACATGTCCAGCATGGCGCCACCTATGAGTCCGTTCTTGTCAAGCTATGCACCCTTGAAGAAACGATATGGCTTTCGAGTTTGGACATCGGAACCACGGGGCATGGAGTCAGAAGGAACATGGAGCGACCTTCTAAATCCAATCCGTGGTGGAGGCTTCGAAGAGACGAACGCGCCCTAATTAGCCCAGTTCCGAACTGGGCATTGTCCGATTGGTGCTTATTTTGGGAACATGAGACCCGAGTACGACTCCCACTTGTCGCCACTGCGGAGAGGAGGAAGAAACAGAAGACTAATTGTTGTAGGTGTGTCCATGTCTGGCGGAGTCCAGACCGGACGAGTCGGGTAGCCCGTTCGCCTTAGGCTGTATGGCACTCTCCAGGAGTTTGAGAGACACAGCAGGTTTCATCCCACCAGCCCTTCAAGTACTAAGTCTCGGCTCGTTACCATAAGAGAGAGTTCAAGTACTAAGTCTCGGCTCGTTACCATAAGAGAGAGTTCAGATGGTGGCAGATGCTTCAATAGCACGGTCGTTTTCAGGCTTAAAGCGGTGAGGGTACTAGACAAATTACCTGTATAAATCACAGCCGTGAGCAGGCTTAAAGCGGTGAGGGTACTAGACAAATTACCTGTATAAATCACAGCCGTTATCAGGCTTAACGCGGTGAGGGTACTAGACAAAGTACATCTATAAATCACAGCCGTTTTCAGGCTTAAAGGGGTGAGGGTACTAGACAAAATACTTGTCACCAAATGTCACGTAAATAAATTTTCTTGGTTCTCACCGAGAATAGAACCCTACACTCTCGGGTCGTCAGTCCAGCTCTCTACATCGCTCGGTCATCCATTCCCCCCCCCCCCCCCACGATTTAGTATAGGTGTTACATCTGAAAACAAATAACGGAAATCGCCAGTATCGCTTCCTTTTAAATGACAATACATCTAAAACTACACTGTCACTGTTAATCTGAAACATTGTAACTGGGAAAACCATGACCCCCCCCCCCCATCGACCTACAAATATCCAGAAGGAATTGGCGATGGACTGGTCATTCTCTTATGAATACGCCGGAAGACATTACAAAAATTGCCCAGCTGCAGTGAAAGCCCCTCCCCCGTCGCTCCCCACCCCTCCCCCAAACCCAGGGCCAGATAACGCTGGTCGCCCCAAGCCCAATTGGAGAAGGTCTTGCGAGACCAGGAGGTGAAGTGTTACAACCTAACATGGGTTGAACTGGAAAAGGCCTCCAAAAAAAAAAAAACAGAGGGCGCTGGAGGATGGCTCCTGAAGCCCATTGCTCAACATGGAGTTTAAGGGAGTTGTCATTAAGTCAAACGAACGAGACATATGAAGCTTTTAAAAAATTTCACAGAATATATATATATTGAACATAATGCGCATTTTCGTTTTCAGCATTACGTTTAAATCATGTACAATTAAATTTATGTTTTTCACCACAGATTAGATATTTAATCTATTGTTTTCATAATTCTTTTGAAATGTCACTGGCGTATATAACTCTTAGGCTATAATGAATCCTTGACCAGAATGCATTCTGTTATTGTACTTGTAGAGATATAGGTCTATTTACACGGTACAATCTTAGTTTTCATTAAAAAAAATATGTATAACTATAATACATTTTCCAATGAGATTTTAAAAAAATACTGACAAAAAGGTTTCTTAGTTTCATTTTCATTTAAATATACTGTTAAATCAAAACATCAAAAAAACCACCAGATTTTGTTGATTTTAATAGATTCTATTTTAATGATTCGATGAAAATTATTCGAAAGACTAAAAATGAGGATAGGGTTTACCCTAACCCTAAAAATGATACTAAAAAGGATACATTGAGTTAGGTGCACATAGTATAAGTTTTACAGAATGCGCATCGTTGATTTAAAATTGATTTTTTTTAGAAAGACGCCATATTTGTGCATTATTCTACTGTGTATCTATATTTATTTCCTACAATATTAAAAAGGAAAAAAAAAATAATTTATATTCCTTGCCTTGGGGCTTATTGGGCCCTTTCTGTATAATTTATATTCATTGCCTTGGGCCTTATTGGGCCCTTTCTGTATAATTTTTATTCATTGCCTTGGGGCTTATTGGGCCCTTGACCTTCGCCCAGTTGGTGCGATGCCCAAAGTTATAATAGTCAGATGCATTAGTTAAAGTTAAAATGAAAATCGCTTACTTTTTATTCCTGTGCAAACCTATGAAGTACTTAAAGCTATATTTAGATACGCGTAGCTCATTATCATTGGGTGAAATAAGAAATCGCAATTTCTTTTTTTAGATATCTTTTTTTTTTCCTTTTGGGAAAGTTTAAATTGAAAATGGTAACATCTGAATGGCAGCCAGCCGAACAAAAAACTATTTTCTATTCAAGCAAACCAAAGTTGCTATGTTATTGCTATGTTATTTTGGGCTAAATATACCGATTAACATTTTATAAGTTAAAAAAAAAAATCAATAATATTAAAAAAAAAAAAAAAAGAAAAACTTGGCAGTATTTTACACCCCTGAGCAATACGTTTTCAACAACACCGTCTGTTGTTGACAGTTGCCTTTGACTAACAATAAACGAAATGTCCTTGCGTGATCTTCTTTTGGTCCTGTATTCGAGTGGTGTAAGTCATGGGCAAAAAAAAAAACTTTTATGTGTAAAATCAAACCCAGAGTATGACCGTCATTGAAGACTATTGCCATGACCGCACGGCCGTTATAAGTGATCAGGCCCACCGACAGAAATTTCGGACCCCTGGGCAGGGCTGTTACCGCCGCCCCCTCCCCTCCCCTCGTGCTGATAATAATATTTTTTAAAAGTTAATTGGCCAGCCCAGTCCGGGCCCCAGTAAACTCGCCCTAAAACTCGCCGGGCACCTGGGCATTTGCCCCCTGCCCCCCCTCCCCAATCGGCGGCACTGTAAGTGATATCTTCATAATACAAGACACTGATAGTTTATAACACATGACACTAATTAGTTTTAATACTACATGACACTGATTTTTTTATAATACATGACACTCATTTTAATAACACATGACACTGATTTTTTATAATACATGACACTCATTTTAATAACACATGACACTCATTTTAATACTACATGACACTGATTTTTTATAATACATGACACTCATTTTCGAAAGCCTTTTTTTTTTAGGTTTTCAGCCGCCCTATTCAGAGAGTCATCTAGAGTAGTGGTTCTAAATCCAGTGGTACGCGTACCCCCCAAAGGGTTAAAGGGGAAAGCTGATGCAGAGGTATGAAGCGAGATAAAAATTTTCGTTTAAAGTAACCAATAAGTTGAAGAACCTACGTGTGAAGAAAAACCCGGGGGGGGGGACATACTTTCGCAACATTTTTTGGGGCACAGTCGTGAAAAAAAGGTTGAGAGACGCGAATAGTTGGGACCAAATGTACATAAGGGGGGGGGGGAAGGAAGAGGGTGAAAGTTGGCTGTGTTCAAAGATGTGCAGTAATAATAGTGGTCTCATTAAAAAAAAAAAACGAAAAAAAAAAAAATCTGTCATCACAAAATGTTTATCGATTTTCCTATAAATCAGAGGCCGTCACATCATCGCGCGCGGCAAAACTCGCCTGCTGTGGATTGAAGCCAATAGAGTCGAGCATATCATGAGATTTGATGTAAATGTATACTAGAAGCAGAGTTGTTGGGTGAGGGGTGGGGGAACTGAAGGAAGTAGGGGCGGGGGAGGATAAGGGGGTTTTGATTGACAGGGAGGGAGGGGGGGGGAGGAACGAACGAATGGTTTAAATTTCCTGGTGGAAGGTGAAGGTTAGACGGTCATTCACAGGTGTCACCTTAAAGAGGGATTCTGGCGCAGAAGAAAATGTGCCCGCGCCCCAAGTTAAAAAGAAAGTAGCGTATAAAAAAGGGTATCTTTGTGTGTGTGTGTGTGCGTGCGTGTGTGTGTGTGTGTGTGCGTGCGTGCGTGTGTGTGTGTGTGTGTGCGTGCGTGCGTGTGTGTGTGTGTGCGTGTGTGTGTGTGTGTGCGTGTGTGTGTGTGCCCCTTTTTAGTAGGGTCCCCTGTGCGCTCGCCGTCAATTACATGCCAATGTAAATGGATAACAAAACATGGCCGCCATGCATTCTCAATATGCTACAGAACGTTGATGGATGGAAGCCGAAAGCAATCCGTAATTTATTTAAAAATCTTAACATATATTTTTTCTAACACACACACACACACACACACACACACACACACACATATATATATATATATATATATATATATATATATATATATATATATATATATATATATAGCTATCTAAATTAGTCATCAGCAAAAGACGGATAAGAAACGTCAACTGGTTACCATGACGATCAGGGGCAGATTAGGGGGGGGGGGCATGCCCACCCCCCCCCCCCCGTTACCGCAAGTTTAGGTAAGACATCATTAAATTATCGAAATATTTTTTGTTCTAAGACCAATATTCAACAATGAAAACAGTTTTGCCCCCCCCCCCCCCCCGGGTCAAAGTTGTCTAGATCCGCCCCTGATGACTATGACTCAGTATAAAACAATAACATATCAGGTGGCGCGAGGATTTAGCCAAGGAGACATTTTGTCCATATTTTTTTTTTAAATATAGAATATAGAAATAAACCTAAGGACTTAAAGCTTCTAAAAAAAAATTAGGAACACGTTGGGCTTCGTGGACATCTAGACTGTGGGGCTACTTGGGCCCCGGTACAATGGGGCGGCTGTATGCCCTTGCATCGGGACTGAGTGAAACAGATTGTGTTTTTTTTTTAAACAAAATCAAAATGCGTCTTAAAACAATAAGCTTTTTTTTAAAACATAATAAAAATTAATGAGATATTTAAAAACTATAATAGTTAACAGAAATGTCATATTAACGTTTTTTTTTTAGAACGAGTGTGTTGATATTGGACTTTATTGTGTTATGAACTACGCCTGCCACGTGTACTTAACAAATAGGGGGAATCCCCTTGCGTTCTCAGAATTGAGACACGGCACAAACATTGCAATAGTTCTATTTTTAGAAATCATCATCATCATCGCTCTCTCTCTCTCTCTCTCTCTCTCTCTCTCTCTCTCTCTCTCTCTCTCTCACACACACACACACACACACACACACACATTCACAAATCACCACTGACGTACAATGCTCCCAACCATGCATTTCTTTTGAAATCACATATTTTGATTCAGTTTCATTTTCTGTTCTCTCCAGATATTTTATTTTCTAAAGTCCATATATTTTTTAATGAATTTCTGACATATAATGAGTAACGGCAAACGGTCGAAGGACGAAGGACTGTTTGCTAATCTCACATTTTCTTTATATTAGAATTACACTATTAAAAGAAACAGATAAACGAACACTTCTTCCTGTGCCACAACAAAGCTAAAAATGGACTCTTTAATACTGGATATGTTACATAAATGAATTTTTCACTAATTAATATTTGACGTTTTTACACTGCAGAAGGATATTAATATCATTGGGTAGATATATACATATATTTATAGCTCAGTGCACTACTAATAATAACTTTTACGCTATTTACGGAAGCGGGTACATATTCCCGATTTCGAGGCTAAAATAAACAACTTTAGTCATGGGCTGTGGTCATAGACTTTATGACTAATAATGAAACGAACTAATGGTATCTTTCATATTGTTCAGCTATTATTATTTGGATGATATTTCGAAAGCAAGTACCTTTCTTCCTTTAATACTACTATTAATATATTGCAATGTATTACGCATTTGTTTGATTGTGATTGTCATTCTGATTGTTATGTTAGTATCAGTATGTATTAAAATACGCAAGATTATTTGAATATTACATGTTTCATGATGTGAAAACATGTAAATTTGATAACATTAGAGATCACAAGACTCTGAGAGAACTTTCACCGAGATGGTAATTATAGTAAATATATAAAGTGTACTAAAACTACGGCCTACAATTATCTGGTCTTCCATAGTTTGAAAATTAATAAAATGAAGGATTTTGTTTTTTTTAACTTAAGCTATAGTTAATAGTATAAGCCTATGTTTACGTTTTCCGGCTATAGTATAAGCCTATGTTTACGTTTTCCCACATATGCAATACTCAGTACTATGTAATAATTTATCAGTCAAAAAAATGAAAAAAACTTCTTGTAAGAAAAGCCTCATTTTGTATTTAGGTTTTTTTTATTTATTTCAAATGTGATGTGTTCTTATATTCTTTTATCTGCTTTTTAGTTGATCATAGTAAAAAAAAAAGTGTGTACAATTTTACTGTTATTACAGTATTACTGTTTCTCCTTTACCTGTAATTTATTTAAAAAATCATACAAAGCATGTATAAATAAGAAACTTTTTAAAATATTAAAATTTTTTGGTATATTTATATTTTATAAATGTATTACTTAAGTGAAATATTTTCTACTGCATTAATTTCTATTCTTTAATATCTTTTTTTTTTCAATCTTACTTATTATTTATAGATAAACTCAGGAGTGAAATTAGCATGGATGATCCTGCTGATGTCTTATCAAATCTAAATGGTAGATATATTTCTTATCCCTAACATAATTTGTTATAATGTTTAAAAATGTTTTTTTGGCCAGTATGTTAAATATTTTGATAAATAAAGGCATTTTTAAAAATCATATTTGCATTTTTTAACTTAATTTTCAGACACACATGAAACTGAGGTTTGTGAAAATGGAGAAGCTGACATACTTGGCAGCTATGACTGTTGTACCAAAAATCCTGGCCACACAGGACTTATTCCTATTGATACTTTCAGTATAAATAACCTACCAGATGGCTATCACTCTATTGTTTTATATGACTGCATCAAATCTCTGGCTGAGATGACTGTAAGAATAGATGCCAAATATGTCAGCAAAGACAGAAAAGAGAAAAACCATGATAAACATTATCCCTTCGCCAACCGTGTGGGATACAAAGGTGTGAGGTTTGGCACAGGAAGAATTGATAAAATAAAGAGGCACATTGGTACAAGCTGTCCTTGCCCTGATTGCCAAAAGTCAAGAAACGCCAGTCAAAACTGGATGGAAGTGTTTGTCATGACGGCAAAGCATGTTGTTTTTGATGACGCTGAAGCCAAGCACACTTGCTGTAAGCTTTTCTACGATAACAAGAAAAGTGAAGTTGTCACTTTAACTGGAATTAGTGTTGTGTATGAGGACATGGAAAAAGACCGCTGTCAGTTTAAATGTGCAACATGTGACGTAGATCTCATGAATAACCTGGATAAATCAATGAAACGGTTTGATGCTCTTTGGAAGAAAGCTCACAGCAAGTACAAATTTCTAGACTCTAATCGTAAGCTGATATGCATAGTCTCTCATCCTCATGGGCATTATAAAATGGTCAGCATTGGCCACTCAGTGAAGATGAAGAAGGCAGGAAAAATGTGGAGCCAGTTCTTTTATTTAACACCCACTTGCAAAGGTAGCAGTGGAGCTGCAGCTTATGTAGTGGGACATACAGAAAATTTCTTTTACCAGCACATCCACTCAGGAAGTAGAGGCTATTTAAATTACAGTGGACTGGCTTGGTAAATTGTCTCATGTTATATATTCTATTTTTAATGACTTCTGATCTGGTGTTACATGTTAAATTGTATTGAATAAAAAAAAAAAAAGAAATTCACTAACTGACATAATATCAGATTGTTTAGTGTGATTGTTGAAATTTCTTGTAATTAGTTTACTGTTTTCCCAAAGCTTGTAATTTTGGTTGCATTGGTATTTTAAATCTTTCAATTCTGTAATAATTACTTTTGCGTTGAATATTTTTAAAACTTAAACTTTGCAAGATTTTTTTAGAAAATGTCTTGATTTAAACTTGTTGTTAGCTCATATAAAACTTGGCACTAAACCGTGTAATTTTTACAATCTTCATAGGACATATTCATTTAAAATGTATTTGTACAGTTGTATGTAAATATGAAAAATTATAATTTTAAAAATATGACATGCAAAAAAAAAAAAACAAGCAATAATATTGATTTGATTTGTGATAATGGCAATAAGTTGTGTATGAAAATACTTCACATTTGATCATTAAACATATGCACATTATATATCAACTACTTTTTTTAATCATATTAATATAATATTATTGTTTCTTATTTTTTATTTTCTCATTCTTCATTTGATTGTCAATTCCAATGTATACAAAAGTTGTATTTTTTTTTGGCTCTGAAGTATCAGCTATGTATGGACAGACCACCCTAGTAATGATAATGACATGCTGAACAAATTGAGAGGGCACACTCTTTTTTATGTAATAAATGTTTAATTTATATTTCATTTCTATTTTGGAATTTCTTACACATCATGAAATAAATTTAAATTATGAAATAATATAAAACAGGGCAGATGAAGCGTAGAATTCACCGTTTTTGGTGCATAGGGATTGTGTGTCTAGCACATTGTCCAACTGCCTTTACTTCACCACTTTAACTCTTTAACCTATTAAAAGCTGGGTTGACATAAACAAACTTAAACCAAGATCATTAAAAATTTCCTCGATTCTCATTTAGAATTTAAAGTATTTCACATACATAGCAGGAAGTGCTATAACTACCTAACCAAAATTGACATTACAACATTAAGAGATAAAAAAAAAAATCAAGTTTACTAAAAAAAGATAAAAAAATTCCAGCTGATAGAAAGTTCATGTTTATTATTTTATTGCAGGATAAATGTATACAGTTAAGTGACAATGAGTAAGTGTTACTGGTCATAGTCATATTTATAAATAATATTGTACTGTGTTTATTGCATATAGTTAGCATAATCATTCATAATAAAATAACTACAAGTTTAAATATAAGTAATATTCATTAATATATAAATCATTTACAATATGTTGTTTGCCTAACTATTTATACAAATATATACATTTATGTTTGGTTGTGCCTTGTATATGGCATAAAAACATCAATAAATTTTTCTCGAAGAGTAATACCCGGCAACACTCATGCCTCATCCCTAATTAAATTAGCCTACATGTCATTTTTTTAGTCTTGAATCAAGTGCTTGATTTTATTTGGTTCCGAGGAAACATAGATTAAAAAAAGTTTAGGTTATTAACTATTAAGTAAATGATAACACGATTACAAATAAATCTTTCAAATTAAATTAATAGACAGTTGATTTTATTGGTTCTATTCCCTGATAACATAACTGATAATGTTTTTTTTCATTAACTTTTTTGAACATTTCATAAAATATGCATTTTTATCTAAGAGAGATACTTAAGAAAATAAACAGCTAAAATTATATATCGCTAAACTTTGGATGATTTTAGAAAAAGATCAACTATTCTTGTAAGTAAGATGAAATGATTTAAAATAAAAAAATATACAACCATTAGCTAAAAAATCTGTGGCATACAGCCACCACAAAGGCGACAAAAATGAAATAGAGGCAAAACAGTTAATAAAAAAAATACTACATGTTGCATTTGTTATGACTAGAAGTTTGTTCAAATCTGATAAAAAAAAAAAAGTAAAGTTCCATTAGCCCTAACGGGCCATCGGGGCAGATGAAGTGTAGAATTCATCTGTTTCTATAACCTCGGCATATGAAGGGATTGTGTGGTTAGCACAACGCCCAGCCGCCTTTACTTCCCCAACTTCAAGTCAGGTACCCATTTAAAGCTGGGTGGACTTGTGGGACGACTTTGTATCAAATTTCACCTGGAAAAATTCCATGGGCCTCACCGAGGATCGAACCCAGGACTCTCAGGTCGACGGTCAAGTATCTACACCACTCTGCCATCCGTCCCACCAAATCTGATAAAGAGACATTAAAAAATACTTGATGTCTACTGTAAATAATTAAAATGAATAATTAAAAAATCTAATTTTAATTTCACTTACCCTTAAAATATGTAAATAAATGTAGGGTGGCCTTCATAATTTGAGACCCTCTTTGTAAAAAGTAGAAATAGTGCATTGCATAATAATACCACACTTCCAAAATTAGAATATGTCTTTTGCCAATTAACTTGTAAAGACTAACATCTGTGAAGAAAAAAAAATTAAATAACAATATCAGAATGTGTTTAAAAATAATTTTAAAAATTCTTAAACTCAAAATTCTCACAAACATGGTAATGGATTATTAAAGTTCTCAGCTAATTAAACAAAAAAAATAATACTTAGCCTTTAGTTATGTATACAAAGTTGAGACTGTCTATAATAGTTGGGAACCTCTCGGACTGGTGTAGTGCATCAAGAACAGTTCCAGCATTTGGCACACTTCGAAAGAAGATGAGAATGTATTTTTTCCCAGACAACTTGTAAGCCTATCAGTTCTGTAAAGAAATATATTGAAAAGAAGGATCAGAATAAATAATAATAAAACAAAATGCATTAGTATTGCTAGTAGACATAGGCTACTACTTATTGAAATTTTAAAAAGAAATAAAAATTAGCTATAAAACAAAAAATTGACTTAACTTACTTATTGGATTTTAAACAAAAATACTTTCCCTACTTAAAAGAACACAATATAAATTCTGTTTCACAGGTAACCATTTATTGTCAACACCCTAGAAGCTTGTCTGTTTGAATCTATCAACAAATATTTTCACCTAGTTAATAATAGTTAATTAAAATAAATTCTTAGCTAGTTAAACTTAAATAAAAAAAAATTAAATAATATTTAGCCTTTAGTTATGAATACAAAGTTGAGACTGTCTTTAATAGTTATGAACCTCTCATATTGGTGCAGTGCATCAAGAACAGTTCCAGTATTTGGCACACTTCTAATGAAGATGAGAATGTATCTTGACCCAGACAACTTGCAGACCTAACATTTCTGTGAAATGTATCTTGACCCAGACAACTTGCAGGCCTAACATTTCTGTGAAGGAATATTGAAAAGAAAGATCAGAATGTGCCGAACAAATAATAATAAAACAAAATGCATTAGTATTGTCAGTAGACATACTACTTTATAAGATCTTTAAAAGTAAACATTAACTATTTAAAAAAAAAAGGGATTATCTTGCTTGTTGGAAGTTAAACTAAAATAATTTCCCTAAAAGAAGAGTGCATGATATTAATTCTTAAAATCGTTTGTAGTGGTGCATCAAGGGCTTTTAGTTCTGTGAAGGGAGAATTAATATCAAGATTAGAATGCATCAGTTGCTATAAACTCAGCATATCATGTGGCTACCCATCTTAAATTCAGCATATTATGTGGCTACCCATCTTAAACTCAGCATATTATGTGACTACCCATCTTAAATTCAGCATATTATGTGACTACCCATCTTAAACTCAGCATATTATGTGGCTACCATTTTAAGCTTGGTGGACCGAATTTCACCTGGAAAAAATTCCAAAGATCTCACAGAGGATCCAACCCAGGACTTTCAGGTCCACAGTCGAGTCTTTACACTGCTCGCCATCCATCCCATAATTTAAATTCAAAACGTTTGTATGTAGGTTCACTGAAACACTGTTGGTTCAGATTTAATTGATTTAACTTCATTGATCATGAAGTTGTTTGCAATAGACCAGAAATTGTATCAATATATAACTCTAGCTCAGCCCCGTAGCGTGAAAATTCTACAGGAGGGGCCAGGCATTCTACAGCAGGGGCCAGGTAATAGCAGGGGGGGGGGGTAATACATTTTGCTAAGTAGAACAAATAAGCAGGGGTGGCAGACAAAAAGCAAGGGGGGGGGGTCCGGCCCCCCCGCCCCCCCCCCCCGCACGCTACGGGCCTGCTCTAGCTGTACTTCGGAAAACATTTGCAAAATTTATTATTCCAAAAAAAAAAACAGCTCGGATTCCAAATGAATTCTTTATGTCAAGTAAACATTGTGCATTTATGGATGTCTATACATTCATCCTATAACAAACTCTAAATCTAGAAACACATATTACTACACATTAAATCATACAAGAGTTACACTTAAATGTCTTCAAGAAAGATAACTACATCATCAAGAACGACAGCTACGTCTATAAGGAAGATAACTTCTCTGTCTCGTAAAGAAGAGAATGCGGTATGAGAAATTTTGCACTTGACACAAAATCTTGAAAATTGTCACCCTATCGACGAATGAAAGGAAAAAAAAAACATATGATAGTCTAAGATACTAAACTGACCAGTCCGCAACCTAAGAAACGTGTATCAGAATATGGCAGTTGTGCGCCAGAAGTAAATTGTTTACTAAATTATTCCATTAACTGATGTGGTCATTGGGGGAACGAATGGACAATGAACAGATGTTTTTTTCTCCAAGTCAGAGGCTAATATTTTTGTCTTTACCAGGGTTTGAACATTGTAGTCTTTGGATGTGAGTCTTGTTCACTATCCACTTTGTTATCCAGCCTCCATATAGTCTGCTACTAGAAATTAATGACATGTGGTGAGATGTATGACTTTTATATATCAGAGCGTAGCTGTCTAAACTGTAAAGAAATATTGACATCTATCGTATTTAAAATGAAATGGCCAATAATTTTATTGCTGTTGTACTGCTAAATTCTATTTGGTGAACTACTCTGCCTCTGTACAGCGCTAGCACATAATTTAACTTAAGCACTCACATACATACATATCTTAACCTTTGAAAATAATTAGCTCTCACTTCTGTATGGCTTCAGGAATAAATCAATAAGGTCTAAATCCCAATTAAGAATTTGACAGCGACAGTTGGTAATCGATACTTCAATAAATTTTTATTTGCTTTTGTGGCAGAGTAGATAGCTTATTTGCCGAAGAAGTTGCCTTTCTTTACGATAGTTATCTTTCTTGAAGACGTGTTGTCGTTCTTGACAATGCAGCTGTCTTTATTGTTCCACTGCTAAATTTTAATGCATGAATTAGCATGATGTTATGTTGAACGATACATTGTTGGTATGTGTAAACACATATAGCCTATACAGAACTTAACTTGTGAAAAAAATTAGCTGAAACTGTTGAATGATTTATTTTTTTTAATATCAGGTTTAAACTGCACGAAGGCACTGAACAGCTCTGAGTTCTTCAATAAATTGAAGTTATACAACCTTAAATGCCGCCAATTTGGCTGCCGAAGTCAAATCAATACCGCCAATTAGGCTTCCGAAGTCAAGGGAATACCGCCAATTCGTCTGCACTTTTGTTTGTTTTTTTTTATAACAGCCTGAAGTGGGCCTTTATGAAACAGCACGCTCCTGTTCTTAATGATAAATTAGCAATAAATTTAGGCACTTACAGCAGCAGCCACAAAACTTTTTTGTACGTATAACCGTATTTCCCCATGTATAAGCACCCCCTTTGTATAAGTCGCCCCCCCCCCCCCCCAATTTTTTGACTGTGCAGACGATGATACTCACTGACCGCTTTTTCCAGCGTTAGCTCATGATCCTTATTTTATGCATTTTTCACGTATAAAAATTGTACCTGCCACCACCACCACCCCCCTCCTCTTACCTTTTGGGCTTGAAAATTTTGGAGAAAAGGGGTGGCTTATCCTACATGGGGGGGGGGGGAAATACCGGTATTTAATGAAAATATTGTTATAACGTAGGCCTACTCTGATAACAAAACACTTCAAATGACAAGAAATAACAAACAGACTAAAGAATATAACAGTGATATATAGTTCTTTATTATATGTAAGAAGACAACAAAAATTGAATTGTTTAAAATGAGTGCCTCATTGAATCATTACATTTTTTTTTCGAACAAAGATAGCAAAAGCTGTTTTAGAGATTTTTACTTTATTTTTTTTTTTTTTAGAAATATTCTTAAGTATTTTAAAAAATAGGTAATAGTAAAAAAAAAAAGCCAAAATATAGCATATTATGGACCAAGTTATTGAAAAATTACCCAAATTTTGACAGAAGTACATCTTCCCCTAACCCCATTATTTACATGATGAGATAATCTCGTTTAACGCTGTTTCATATTACGCTCTACTTTGATGGAACGTATACACAGCGTTAAACGGGGTCTTACTGTAATATATATTTATATAATTGTGTGTTGGAGAAGATGATTATTTGTGTGGTGTGCGAGATGATGGACCAGCTGATGAAGGGTCGACTGGTGCAAGGGATGATCACACACACTAAGCTTTACGTTGTACACGTGCAGTACTTGTCTCTGACTAATTACATTTTGTTTTGAAACATAGAAACATTCTCCATCCTAGTCTATTATATAATGTATATAAAAGCGATTTGGGCTCTGCGTTAAATCGAAAGTAAAGTAAAGAATTTATACAACAGTATTCCAGTTTAAAATACAATCATGAAAAAAATCGGATCTGCCCTGAAACCAAAAATAACCTAGTCCACCGATCTCAAGCCTAAGGGAGATAACTCTATGCAAAGGTTTTGCAGGGTGCAGCTAGTAAAGACATATTTTTAAAAAAAAAAACAATCAACAACATTTATTTCATGCACTCCTCATAGACAGCTTTCCCTAATGGATGGTTTCCTTCATTACAAAAGCCAAAAAAATCATCAGTTGTGGTCGAGAAAAGAAAGACTCCACCATAGCCGTTGTCTATAGCATATTTGGCCTGTTGAAATAACATATAATATTTAACACCAAATAGTTCATGCAATATTTAACACCATATAGTGCATACTATATTTAACATCATAACGTTCATACTGTATTAAACAACCTATAGTTCATACTTGATTTAACAGCATATAGTTCATACTAGATTTAATTAACAAAAAAGGTTCATGCAATATTTAACATTATATAGTTCATACTACATTTAACATCATAAACTGCATACTATATTAAACTGCCTATAGTTCATACTTGATTTAACAGCATATAGTTCATATTATATTGAACAACATATATTTCATACTAGATTTAATTAACACCATATGGTTCATACTATACTTTCTGGTATATCGTCGGCTCTATAATATATATATAAAATCTTTTTGTCCAAAAGATTATATTAGCCCGATTGGGTTTTACTCATTCAGTAGTTTCTGTGCGGCTCACAGTAACCGACTTGGTTGTATTCATTCAGGAGTTTCTGTGATGCTTGAAGTAATCAATTTCTTTAAATACTATTATTATTTATTTTTTATTTTGTTCATTAAGACTTTATAAATAGACAATATTTCGGCTTTTAAAAATATGTATTTACTAAAAGTTAAAGTAAAACTCAGATCTTGTTTACCTCAGCCGTTGTCAATCTCGACACAGTGATTAATTTTAGAATTGTCATGTCATACGTTTTATAAGATGTTTTTTCTTAAAATATTTATAACACCATACCTTGATTTTTATTGTATCGCGGTCATCATAAAAAGTCTTCCTATCATCGTCCTCCCAGGTCACTAGACGACCTACTTCTTTGTCCAGCCTGGAAAATGTGCTTTCATATATTTGTGTAACCAGTTGGCTGCATCTCTGCTGGTCTTAAATAGCACCAAACATGAATTAAAAAATGATAAATGACTTAAAAAAGCAAGAAAAAAAAATATAACAGAACGTACAGTCGTGTTGTTAAAATATAAGAGGACGTACTGTCGTGTTGTTAAAATATAAGAGCATGTACAGTCATGTTGTTAAAAGCATGCAACTTTCTATCGAACTGAATGTCCTGGGTTCAATCACAGTTGAAAACCACGGGGATTTTTCAGGTCATGGTGAAAGTTTCCTATATGTCTCCCGTGGTTCCTCCGTAGCTATTGCACTCTCGGCAATGGTTTTGTTAATGAATGAAGGGCAACATACAAAGCATCTCATTAGTGTTTGTATTCTCTAAAGAGAAAATGATATAATACGTATAGCGACTTAAGAAAAATTAATGATAAATTTGAGGCCAAGTAAGGATTTGAAAGAACTATACATATTTGTACATATTTGTACAATAAAATTTGTGTATCTGTATTTCTGTCTGTTAGATTATTCATTCATCCAGAAATACTTGTTTGTGTGTAAGAAATCGCTTACTTCAAACAAAAGAATTTTTTAAGGTGTGTAAAATAGTGCAACATCTCAGAAGTAAGGAGTAGCAATGATAGTTTATGAATCTGTTTGACCACAACATATTGTCACATTTCTTAGTAATCTTTAATCTTCTTCTTCTTCTTCCTTTGGCTCTACAGCCCATTTAGAGCCCTGGCCTGCCATACTACACTTCTCCACTTTTCCCGATCCATGGTCTTCTTCCTCCACTCTCTCACTCCTATGGCTTTAAGGTCTTTCTCCACTTCCTCCAACCATCTGCTTCTTGGCCTGCCTTTAGGCCTTTTCTCATTAGGGATAGTCTTATAAATCGTTTTTGGACCTCTGTTGTTTTCCATTCTTTCTATGTGCCCTACCCACCTTAATCTATTCATTTTAATTTCAGCTGTTATATTTGGTTCTTCGTACAGTTCGTACAGCTCTGAATTGGTTCTACTTCTCCACTCGTTATTGTCCTTTACTGGCCCATATATTTTCCTAAATATTTTCCTTTCCCAAGTGTTTAGCATATTTTCTGCTTGTTTGCTGATGGTCCATGTTTCGCTACCATATGCTACTGCTGGCCGGATCATTGTCTTGTATATGGTTTTTTTAATTTTTCTGGAGATCTGTCTGTTTTTCAGTATTTTATGAAGTGTATAATATATTCTGTTCCCTACTTCTATTCTGTTTTTTATCTCTATCATTATATCGTTTTTCTCACTTATGGTTGATCCCAGGTATTTAAAGTTTTCTACTCTTTCAAATGCTCTATCACTGATTTTGAAAAATTTTTCTCTTCCTTCTTTTTCATTTCTTTGTAACAGCATATATTGAGTCTTTGTTTCGTTTACTGTTAAACCTGCTTTCTGAGCTGCTGTTTCTAATTCTATGTATGCTTTTGCTATATCCTTGCTTTGCTTTCCTATCAATGTTATGTCATCAGCATATGCAAGGTATTGGATGGGTTCTGTAAATATTGTTCCTGTTTTCATAGACTTTGTTTTTTCACTTCTGAGGTAGTGTGTTATAGTTCCTCGCTTATCCAACTGTACGTTTCTTATGACTTTAATAGATGGTTCATTATAATCGTGCGCCACGTTCTAAACTCCGTGCGCTCTCATTTAATGGGAGTATATCCGAAATTGAGTTTAAAATACATACAGATAGAAAGTGAAGTTAAATAAAAGCTTATAAAAAGATTGTGGTGAGCAATCAGCAAAAAAATAAAAAGTCCAATAACATGATTTAAATTCGAAAACTTTTTATTAAATTTCAAATTGGTAACACTAAAATATAATAAGTATAATTTTCCTCTTTTTTTTTTTGGAACCAGTACGTTTAATTATATCTTATAGAAACATCTCTTCAATATACGAGTGTATTAGATTAAGAGCACTTTTCTGGAACAAAATTTTTCTAGTGAACTATATCTATAAGAGTGACAAACAAATGTATTGAAAAAGAAATGTTTTTAATGCTCTCCACCTTTTATTTGCTCCCATTTAATGAATAAATTACATTGGGAAATTTTGGAGACAATCCGTTGATGTTTAGGGGTTGCCCAACGCAGCTTATACGTTTCCAAGGTTACTTGAATCCACATTTTTCATATTTTTTTTTTCATATTAATCTGTTCTATTGTAATAATTAATTAAGTTGAGAATGTTATCAATATTTTATTATTTGCTTATATTATGAGTCATATTAGTGACAGTATATGATGTAGAAAAACTGCTGACAGTCACAAAACTAGAGATAGGCAGTAGGAAACAAATAAGTTACAATATTGAACAAGCTTTAAGAGATTGGAACATTTCATATGACATAATTGTAACAAAGCCTTCGCAGGAAGATAGACTATTGCAAAGCCATTGCCGAACCTAGGATTTGGGGGCCCTGCATTTTGACATTCGATACCATGACATGTACGTAATATTTAATGTTAAAAAATAATTTTGGGGGCTCCCCTCAAGCTGGACCCCCCCCCCTCCACGGCCACCCTAGTTACGCCTCTGTGTTCAGATTTGATACATATTTTCAAAATTATTTTTGGTTTGTTTTTTTAAGTTATGAAATAGTTAAAAACCTAATTAGTTGTTGTTTCTTTTTCTTACAACATCCTAAAGGATAAAATATTTCAATAAAAAAAATGTCAAAGATATCTAGTTAGTTACTTTTCATTAAAACAACTAAAATGATACATTCTGAAAAAAAAAAACAATAAAAAAAATATGTCTCTGGGAGGAATCGAACCTGGATAGTCGGCATAAAAATAAATCAACCCCCAGCTGCTTTAACCATTTGGCACTACGTCACTCTATCTATGCTACAATTTTAATCTACTATTAGAAAAACATTGCTCGTTTATATTTTCACTTCCTTTGACCTAGTTTTAGGCCTATATTCTTATTTTGTAGTTTAAAATAATTCAAAGCCGTATTTATTTTTAAAAAAAATAAATATTATAAAACCTGAGAACTTAATTTGTACAGAAATTTGCAGAATTTCTTTTTTTTATATTAATTGTATATCGACTTTTAAAAAAGAACTTTATTTACGAAATCAGATACGAAAACGCGGTCACTAGTCTTAACGTCGCCGACAAAATCTATAGTTGGAACCCGAAAAAACATAATACGCATTCCAACTAGTGGGAACGGTATCAAGTGCCTTTCGATTATTACTATTGTTTATGTTTGACGATGTTGATATGCTCTGTTGTAATAAAAACTACAATAATTTGAATGATATTATATGCTAATTATTAATTTTTAATATTGGGGACTTTTACATTTCATAATTAAAAGCACAGAAACTATTGAAAACTGTAGATTTTTCAAAAACAAATATTGAATTGAGACACGGGGATGACGCCATTTTGAATTCTTGTTTTCCGCTTTCGATTTAACGCACTCTGGAAATGAATAATATATATATACTAGCTGTACCCTGCAAAACATTTGCATAGAGTTATATCCCCTTAGGCTTGATCGGCAGGCGAGGTTATTTTTTGGTTTCGGGCAGATCCGATTTTTTTTTTCATGATTGTATTTTAAGCTGGAATACTGTTATATTAATTCTTTACTTTCGATTTAACGCACACTGGAAATGAATATTAATATATATATATATATATATATATATATATATATATATATATATATATATGTTCATGAAGTGATTTTATCCCATGTTTACAAAACATGTTTTGGAGCTTCTTATGGTCCAGAGGTTAAATTTTTTTCAACGATTTCGTGATCCATGGAGTAAACTTTAATTCTGAATTATGGCATTTAACTGATGCAGATCTCATAGTTTATGGTTCGCTTGTACCATCAGCAGCAGAATTTGCTGTAAATATGCTGCAAGGAACCAAACAACCTCGCGACGATTACAAAGAATGTTCACAACTGTCGATACATTTTGTTACGAGAAACTCCTCCAGGCCAAAGCAGAATAACTTTCCGTACTCCTGGCGCTATTCAACTGATACAATGGATGACGAAAGCACTGTACTCTATTAAAATTTAATTGTTTCGACATCAATTTCATTTAACTAAAAATGAAGAGAAAAATCTTCTACGATTTTCGATTTTTTTCAATTTTGATTTACTTGGAACATTGATTTCGGGCTCCCTTCTCTTCATCTTCTCCTCACAATGACCTGATTTTGATTAAGAAATTGAATAATTTATAAAATATTTGACAAAAAAGAAGTCACTGAGTCTGACTTTAAAACCATTGCAGGGCATTTATAGTATTTAAGTGAAGACCTGGTGAGTCTCTTTTTTTCCAGCAACGATGTTGATAACCAAACTAAAGAAAAAAATGTTGATTGCACTTGAAAAGCCAGTCAAAAAAAAATCAGGTAAAAAGGCTTGAAGGCAAAGCATTAAAGGATAAATTGTAAGCATGAACTTAGATGACTTTGTAACAGAGAGAGCAAAATATGTATTTGAGGTGCTTGGAATAAATTGGACATTTATGAAAGAAAATCACCCAGACACGTGGAGTACAGCAACTGAATACCAAGAAGTACATACAATTGTTAATGCTATGAAAGTTGTAAATGATACAGCCAAAAGAGGGGTGAAACTCATTTCAGATTATGCAAAAGTTTTAACGAAAGATGATACTCAATTGCAATATATTTTGCAAACCGTGGAAGAACATCGACGTCAAATTCCAGATAGGCGGAAGTCTACAATTGTGAAGGCATTAATAAAAACAAACAAACAATCAACAAGTAAACATTCTGAAATCAAATATTGAATACAATCATATAAATAACACTTAATTTGAATAACATAATTGAAACTTTGAATTAGAAAAAAATTAAAATTCGTTCTTTTATTTTTTTGTTGACCCTTAAATCTGATAATTTCAAGTTCATTGAGCAACCCCTAGATATAAATATATCTTAATAATATTTTGCAGAGTTTATTTTTTATTCAAAAGGACCGCAATAACGGGTTGAGAGTCAAATTTCAAGCATTTTGATATATATATATATATATATATATATATATATATATATATATATAATATATATATAAAGTAAACATTACTAACCATATAATTACTTGCAAATACATCAGCTAGCCATCCACAGTAAGAGGTTCGTCTATGAGTGAGACTAAATAGTGCAATTCCTAATAGTTTATCTTTGCCCTTGCTGATTCCTTTCAGATACATATCTGGACATGAAATCCTGAAAGTTTGTATGTTTCTTATCATGATATATTTATAAAGAGCATTCGTCACAATCCGTCGTATTTATTGCACTATTACTAAAAGTATCTAATGATACACTTCTAGACTAGTGCTGGACAACCTGCCACCGTTTAGACTCTATGATGGCTGGTCTATTTTCTATATTTCTTCATAAATATATTGTTATAAATCTGGCATCCTATCAGAGCGGATCTCAATCTGTCGTACGTGTTCCCCAAGCGGGTACGGGAAAGTTTATGCAACGACCTATAATTTTCGTTTAAAAAAACCAAGAGTTTGAAGAAATGTCGCCAGTTCGCTGAACTTTGACGGCTACCCGCGGGCATATTTTACCAACCTTTGGGGTACAGTTGCGAACAAGTTCGGGAACCTAACTAGAGTAGAACTTTCAATGCGGCGGTCAGTTCGAAATATGTTTGTATACCTGACCTAGTCCAGCAAGTTATTACCTAAACTAGTGGTCAAACATCCACACATTTTTGTGTTTACTTTAATTACTTTAGGGGACGTATGGTCGTGCGGGTGTAGAGCGCCTGCCTGTCGACCCGAGAGTCCTGAGTTCGAACCTCAGAGAGAACCTTGGGATTTTTTCAGGTCCTGGTGTAAGTCCGCAAGTTCACCCTGCTTTAAATGGGTATCTGACTTTACGTTGGGGAAGTAAAGGCGGCTGCGCGTTGCGCTAACCACACTATCTCTTTATATGCCGGGGTTTAAGGGGAACTTTACTTTTTTTTTACTTAATTACTTTATATAAATTTTACAAATCAATCTGATATTAATAATTATATAAGAGTGTATTCTTTTTTTTGTATTGCATTGAATATAATATCTATATACGGTTTGACTTTTTAATTATTTTGCCCAATTCATCTGGAGAAGGGGGGGTGGGACTTTAGTCTTACTTTAAATAACTAGGGGCAAGTGAGTATCTACTTTTTGTTAGTTAAGATTAAGGTTAAGGAGATATGTATCTTCATTCTCCATTTTGTTACGGGTGAATCGTTCTGGTCGAAACTTGAAAAATGCTACTATTTAGAATGTAAATTGTGTTTAAATTAATAAGACGCAATAACAAATCATCAAAAGTAATAACAATCAGGCAGTTCAATCGTTATATCAGTTTTTTTTAACTTTTAACTCGTGATATATACGTGAATATTGTGTATATATATATATATATATATATATATATATATATATATATATATATATATATATATATATATATATATATATATATATATATATATTAGGAACAACATGTAAGTAAGACATTAAGAATGATAGAAAGAAGCCGAATTGAATTTGCGCACGGGTGCTGTATCGTACCACACCAACTTGCCTCTGAGATGCAAATTGGCATAATGAAGTGTTTTTTTTTTTCACTTTTCATTGCAATTTTATAAAAGCTTATTTTTGTTATGCTTCATTTTGATTTTAACATTGAGAGAATTAATTACTGTTTAAATAAAATAATCCTAAGTTATTAGCTTTGACGTGTAAACCGTAATTTGTGACGTATGAAATGTAGGTCATTTCTGCACATTAGATAGATGTCATAAATTAGCACCCATATCTTTACCTAACGGTGTTTGGTTTGGTTTCGATTGGTTGGTTTGGTTGGTTAGCGTTGACTGGTAAAACGTAATTTGTGACGGGTTTGGCTTGGTTTGGTCGGTTGGTTGGTTTGGTTGGATTGTATGGTTTGTTTTGGTTTGGTTTGGTTGATAAGCGTTGGTTGTGACGTATGAAATGTAGGTCATTTCTGCACATTAGGTAGGTGGCATAAATTAGCACCCATATCTTTACCTAATGGTGTGTTAGAAATGTTTCAAGTGTCACGTTTGAACTCCCGACTTACTGGTCAACGTCGGGTACACTGCGTTTATATATATATATATATATATATATATATATATATATATATATATATATATATATATATATAAACTAGTAGTTGCCAGAGCCGTCCCCAGGCAATTTGGCGCCCTAGGCAGTCATCTAAAGAGTGAGAAATTGGAAACCGTTACAGACACCGAGAGCCATATTACAGGGAAGAACATAAAATTCTAAGATACGATTTTTGCAACAGATGCTTCTGGGCCTCAGATAATTCATATGAAAATTGAGAGAATGAAGAGGAAACTCAAATGAAACCAAATTTTATTTAATAATTTAATATTTTTGTTAAGAATTCGTAGTAACTGTTAATGTAATAAAACTAATAAAATTTAGAATTAATTGTAGCATTTAAAAATAAGAAGTATATCTGCATTGCCTATAGTATGATATGACAAACAAATGCAAAATTTAGTTCATGCAGTCATGCTGTTACTATATATTATTTAGGTGCATGTGTAGCTTAGTAAAAATGAGTCCAACTCCAAGTTCTTTGTCACTTTGTGTATTCTTTAGTTTATATTTTATAATTTAACTCCTGTCTTGCTTTTGCTTCTGCAAATTCTTGGAACAACTAATTCGAGGTCAATGTCTGCTGCAATTTCTTTTTCAATCGACAAAATTGAAAGACTAACCAAACGATTCTGAGTCATCGTCGTTCTCAGATATTTTTTTATGATTTTAAGTTTTGAAAAACTGCGTTCTCCTGATGCAACCGTTACTGGAAGTGTCAGCAAAATTCTCAATGCAACAGTCAAATTTGAAAAAAATTCACATAATCCAGTTTTGCAGACATATTGCAGGAGTTAATATGGAGAAGTTATTCCTTCTCCTTCCGTCCGATGGGAAATACAGATAAGTTCATCACAGAGTTGTATAGCATCGATATCTTTGTAATAGCCATGTGTTAATACTCTCTCTAAATTTTGGCATTTTTTAAATAAATTCTTTTGCAATTCTTTTGAAAGACTATTGATGTTATACAGAAATCCAAAATTAGAATTGTGATCATCCAGCTGATGAAACCGTTCTGCAACAGACTGTATAGCTGTATCCAAAACAGCAAAGAAAAACTTGATTTTGAAATGTTCCTGTCGATTTACCACAGGTTCATCTGGTGATTCATAATTAAACAAACGCTTCTGTTTCCGAACTCTTATTTCTTTTTTTGCTGGGAAAGTTGTGTTCTCCAAATCAATTTGTTTTGCTAATTCTTTAGCATCAGTAATGGCTTCCAAAAAAACCTTCATCAGAACGCCATCTACGTAAAAATTCTTCAGTTTTCTTGAGTTGCTTGACTGCCTCTGATAAAACAAGTGCTACACCTTGTAGCATTTTGCTAGTGACATTGACTTCATAAAGTACTTTGTACCATGTTACAACACCAACGAGAAATTTGAAATCCGATATTTTCCCAGCAATCGCTTGAGCATCTGCTCGGGTTTTGGTTCCAGTAACGCCTTCCAAATTTTCGTCCTCTGACAGTAAAACTAATGCATCGTAAACTGGACCAAGTTCATACCGCAAAACAAGCAAAGCAGCAA
This sequence comes from Bulinus truncatus, assembly GCA_021962125.1. Taxonomy (NCBI): domain Eukaryota; kingdom Metazoa; phylum Mollusca; class Gastropoda; family Planorbidae; genus Bulinus; species Bulinus truncatus. Next base: position 3,355,336 of record JAGDYQ010000078.1, on the reverse strand, counting down.
CTCTGGTTTCCCATCGGGTTTCACTTAGTGGTTTTAATGTGAGTGAGGGCAACTGTCTCAAAAGAACATTCCACCTATGACCACTACTTAATGCCAGATGTTTGGTGTGGATTATTGCATAAATAGTAAAGGTTCCTTATGGTACCTTTTAGATGAAAAGACTCTTAATAATAATATGAATTAGCAGCACTTTTGCTTAAGTGTTCCATTTAGGGCAACTCTCAACTAATTTGTCTACAGACGGCAAAAGCCACAAAAGATGATAGATATTAGGTAGCCTAGAGAAATATTTCTAATAAAGTAAGTAAACAATGACGTCATTCCTTGGTTATTGAAGTTTGCAAGGTACGATTTCGCCATTTCGGTTCTACGGCGGTTTAAATAAGGTTATAAGTGTACACAGGCATAGCCTAATGATAAAATGTTATTTTTTTATTTTTGAAAGTTTTTTTTTCTAAAATTTGGCGCCCCTAGCAATCTGGCGCCCTAGGCAGCTGCCTATGTTGCCTATGCCCAGAGTCGGCCCTGGTAGTTGCCCGTTGCATTCGCAGCTAAAGGTTTTATCTCAATAAAATGTTTAATATGAGAATTAATAGGAACTATTAACACGGAATTCCAAGCGCATAACAAAAAACTTAGTAAATTGCCGGTTTGAGCTACATCTCTTAGTGATCTACCAATTGCATCTAAAGCATGGCTCGATGCCATCGTGCACTCATCCAGCAAAAACATTTCCGCTGCAAATGTATTGTGCGCAAACTTTGTCTTACTGTCTTCTTTAATAGGAACTATTAACACAAAATTCCAAGTGCAGAATTATTTTTTAGAGCATTCTATTGTCCCCGTTTTGTCTGTCTGTCCGTCATCACCCTATATCTAAGTCCTAGACCCATGATGTATATTTCATTTTGTAGGTCTTGGCCTGCCATGTGTGCATCAAAATTCCATTTCGCGATCTGACCACTGAGGGCTGTGCATCAGTGTTTTTACCGTTTTTTACTATATAAGCTATATTTATAATTATGTCATTTTCATGGCCCCATTCTACACCTTATACGTTCAATAACCTATTCATTTAGTGTGAAATACTGCAGCATGACGTCACACGTGTTCAGAGCTATATCTTTTCGGAAAGTGGTCTAAAATTGATGCCAAATTCCGTTTCTGTGTACTATATTTAGCACCAGTTATTTCCCTTGATTTAGACAAGATTGTGACCTATTCGACATACATATTTAATTTTATTTCTTAAGAAACTCATCAAATGAAATAGTAAGCTTGGGTTCTAAGTTTAATTGAAAGTATCAGAGTTATGCAACAATTGACGGAGTTTTCGGACGATTAAATGACTACAATTTAGAATGTTTTCAATTATGAGTCCTAATTCAGTGACCACAAACCACTTGTAGTTAGATTTAAGATAAATATTTACCGAAAGCTAACATACGTACTGATACATAACACGAAAATGCGCTAACACGTCCTGTGTCCAGAATGGAACAGGCTTATTTTACTTGTTTATTTATAGCGGCGGCGTTCCCATTCTGCCACATACGAAGTCGACATCCGTAAAATGACGTCATAGAGGATATCCCAAGTGCAGAATTTTAATTTTTTTTATTTATAGATAAATTGTACCATCTGGAAATCAATTTAACTACTGAATTTTTAAATACGATTGATTAGGTTAATTAGGTGCTGATTTATGCCACCTTCCTAATGTGCAGAAATGACCTACATTTTATACGTCACAAATTACGTTTTACCCGTCAATGCTAACCAACCAAACCAAACAGAATAGCCAACCAAACAAACCAACCAAACCAAACCAACCAGAGCAAACCAACAAACCAAACCAAACCAAACTAAACACCATTAGTTAAAGATATGGGTGCTAATTTATCTCACCCGTTACGTTCTGCCCTTAATTCTATCAATGTTAAAATCAAAACAAAGCATTAAAAAAAGATTTTATAAAAATGCACTGAAAAGTAAACAAGCAATTAAGCCTGTTCCATTCTGGACACAGGACGTGTTAGCGCATTTTCGTGTTATGTATCAGTACGTTTGTTAGCTTTCAGTAAATATTTGTAAATTTTGGAAATGTTTATAAATTCAATTGTGTAATGCATATATTTGTAAAAAAAAATTATAAAGACGTTTCTTTATATTTGAAAAAAAAATTATTGTCTCTTAAATCTAACTACAAGTGGTTTGTGGTTACTGAAATAGGACTCATAATTGAAAACATTCTAAATTATAGTCATTTAATCGTCCGAAAACTCCGTCAATTGTTGCATAGCTCTGATACTTTCAATTAAACTCAGAACACAATCTTACTATTTCATTTGATGAGTTTCTTAATAAATCTTGGTGAAACTACGTGCTGCAGTATTTCGCACCAAATGAACGGGTTATTGAACGTACAAGGTGTATATATAATATATAAGCCCCTTAGGAGCCCTGAAGCCCGGCCCTCAGAGGTCCTATCGCGAAATGAACTTTTGATGTACACATGGCAGGCCAAGACCTACAAAATGATATATACATCATGGGTCTAGGACTTATAGTTGCTGAGATATAGCGCTCCTTTATTAATATAGCTTATATAGTAAAAACGGTACTAAGGCCCCTTTTACGGCCCTGAGAGGTCAGATCGCGAAATGAAAAAGTCATTTCTTGGCAGGCCAAGACCTACAAAATGATATATACATCATGGGTCTAGGACTTATGGTTGTTGAGATCTAGGGTGATGACGGACAGACAGACAAAATGGGGACAATAGAGCATTTTTTTTCGAAAATGCTCTAAAAAATAACTACTTTCAAAAATACAATTTGAATAATTTCAACCAGATTTTAACTTTTGAATTTATTCAGCAAAAAAAGATTTCTGTAGGCCTATAATCAATTTTTTTAATTGTTTAATTAATAAAATAATAATATATTTGGGTATTTATAATTTATATAGATTGACCATCATGATAACATGAATATGATATCTAACTATTATATTTCATTTTTTTTTAAGTGATAGAATAGAATGTAAACAATTGTCTAAAACTGCCACTCTGTACAAAATATATTAACTCCTTTTTTTTAGTGGTAATAATTTTGATCGATATTAAGAAAGGGCGCTTGTATTTGAAAAAACTGCCAGGCTTATAGTAACTTATACGCCAAATTATTATATGCTTTCTTAATATTCGTGCTGGTGACCTGGTCTTACTAATTTGAACCACACAAAAGAAAAAGATATAACCAAAATACTGTCATATCATGGTGAAAGATTTCTAATTGTGAACATAAATTACCTTCCATCAAAGTCCAATGGGAGCGCCGACATTTCGGCTGTCCTGTCCATCACAAGTAAGCAGGTTACTTGGCCTGATATAACGATTACCTGTGCATGTACAGATCAAACTTGTGTGACTGTCGTTCAGCTTATTCCTTTACAACACGGACAAAAGATAAAAACCACACACACATAAGATTTCGTTTTTCATTTTGCGCCTGCGCAATGTACTGTTTTCAGTCAAATACTATATATAGACCCTAGAACGGCTTTTAAAAAAACATTTGAAACTGTTATGGGAAAAATAGATAGGATATTAGTTCAAAATAACAGTCGATGTTGACAATGAAAGAATTGACTAAAACAATGAACAAAGATACTCCAATGTAAATTTTAAGACTTTAATTTTTTTACAACTGGAATTAAAAATCACAATATATCGTCTATTCCAGTCCATGCTCCTATCCTAATTTTGTATTTATTGTTTACAGCAGAAGCTAAATTTGTTCCCAAATGTGGTCGTACTGCTTGGTAATATTTTTTTCAATAGCAACAAATTTATTACAAAATTGGATTATAATGTATTCTCCACTCTCACTTATAATTGTCATAGTATATTATAATATGTCATGTGATATGGCTTTAACTTACTTTAAGTTTCTCGATCTACTTATGTCTTATCTATCTATCATTCGACTCAATCGTTTTTCTCTCATTAACTCTTCAGACTTATAAGTGGTGTCTTAAATTTTGCCCCTGTTCATTCACTCTTTCTACATGTCCAACCCACCTAGACTGGGCTCAAACCCTAGAGTGGACCACTCCTAGAGGTATACTATTTATTTTGTCTTTTATTTCTGTATTTATGTTATCGTTGTTCCTCACTCCTCATATAATTCTATAATCAGAATTTGCCCTACTTCTGTCTTCTTCATTCATTGTCATATTGCCTGAAAAGTTGGTAATTATGTGTTTAATTTTCTTGTTTTTTTTTTTAATCTATTATCACAATTGGTGAAATGTGTAATGTCACTTATGCACATTATGTTACACTAACATCATAAGCTTTCTATGATATCAATACATTTGCTGAAATAAATTAAATATTATGACTGGAAATAACATCTGCATAAAGATAGCTTAGTCTTAGTACTACTGTGAAGTGTCTTGCTTTGTGCTAATAGTGTATGCATGACCACTTTTTGCTTATCAAACATGTTATTATGTCACATGGCATCATTTGCATACATGATAGTTCTGTTAGACATCATTTGTTATCAAAATTGTGATATGTGTGATGTCACCTGTCCACTCAATGGCCATTAACATCATTAAATCCTCTATTCTAGTAAAACATCAATACATTTATTAACATATATTTCACTGTGAAATGACATCAGACCAGTGCACAATGGTGGTATCCCTATGATGTCTTTATTTTTGAAATATGTGAGATCAAATACTTGTATTGCTAATATTTAATTCTTTTCAGCTTACTTAAAACAGATGCAGCTAATGTTTTCCTTTTTTTCCATTAGTACTTTAGCTCCTGATGATATTATTGCTGCCTGTACATACAGTGACAAAAATGGCGAAAAAAAGCCACAATGGGTTGATGCGCCTAATGGTCAAAAATATTATCCATCATATAATAAGGCACCAACCTCCATCAAGTAAGAATATAATTCAGCCTTCTTGTCTAATACTTGACCATTAATTTTGATAATGTTTCTTATTTCTATCATTAAATGGCATTCAGAGAGCAACATTTAATAAAAAATTTGTAAATTCTATGCTAAAAGAAAATAGTTGGCCTTATATATACAAATTTTAAAAGAAATCATGCAGTGAAGCTTTTCTTGTGTATAGTGCAATCTAGGTAAACAACATGATGATCTACTTGCTAATCCCATGACTCAGCCTTTAAGCTCTTTTTTATAATAAATTATGTAATGGCTTACAAGTATTTTGCCTAATATTAGGTACCACAAACTGGCTCAAAATCGTGGTTTTATCACTGTAGTCAATATTTGGATAGTTTTAACTTAATGATTTCTCTACGTAAAACTGATCAAATCTCAAAACAATTATACCGTTTTAAAGTATTTTGTAAGCCTTACAATAATATGTAACTTTTAATTACATTGATTCAAAACAAAAGGTTGAATCTTTAAAATGTAAACCATCACCGAAGTCACTTTTTACCGTCCGACGCATGTAATTTGACTATCCTATTTTCAATCTCCATGCGCTTCTGGGCCATTCGTCCTACAGTAATGTCAAATATATCAATGTGTGAAAATGAATGCCCTTTACAATCATACTAAACATTTAATAAATTATGTTTAATAATATTTTTAATATTTAAAAATCATAATAAAAATTAAATTATTATGTGATTTTTTAATTTTGTAGGTTTTTCTTTAACATCATTAGAAAGCCCGTCCATTTTGCTTCTAAATACGATAATAAAACTTAATTTGTAAGCATGTAGTCCAAAAGCAGAGCGCTAAGAAATAGCATATAACACACATTTTTCACCCATTCTTGCACGACCGTGAAAATGGCCGACAATCAAGTTAGCAACGCTACACCAGTCACAATGAATTGAACTTTATTGGGACTTAAACACCTAGTTTAAGTAAAAACGATAAAAACTTGTAGATAAAAAGTTACATTATTTGTTCCTTACTCTTTTAGCTTTATATTTCTTTTGGAAATGTTAATTGTTGTAGTTATAATAACTTCAATAAGATAAACATCGAGGCCATTTTGCTGCTTTTGTACATTGAACCATACCCCTCATGTTTGCGGACACTTCTATTTTTTTCGGCTATTATTTTAGAGAGATAATAATATTTTCTAAGAGATAACATATTCAAAATTGACTATATTTTTTAACTCTGTTAGATAGTTTTATTGTCTCAAATTTAAACAAATATAACAGGTCACGTGGTCGATAATTGGTTGTCAATGTAAACATATCGTATTAATAGTAGATTTTAGGCCAAAGCGAATTAACATAACTATTATTGAATGGATATATTTTCAATTATTGTTGTAATATAACTGTTATGTTTAGTCTATGCTTAAATTCACTATTATTTAAGTCAGAACCATTTTTAAATGTCATAATTATCTTTATCAGACGGTGTACAACTCAATACTTTATAGAAGGTTTCTCAGCGAGTTGGAGGGATACCTTTATTGCCTTGGCTACTAGACTAGTAATACATTACTTCTTCAACTCTGGTTTTGAAAGATGAAAATGGCAAGTCATGGACTCATGTAACTGTTACACCTGTATTTTTTATTAAAATATCTCTTATCCACTCACGCTATTATTATTAAGTATCTTAATATAAATATTATTAATATTAGTTCAGTTGAGTATTATGAATATATTGACGCTTGAACATCTTTTAGCTTTAATTAAACATGGTTCTCACAAATCCAAAAAAAAAGAACTGGTAATCAAGTTAAGTAACACATAGAAAAGACTTTTATGTGTTTAAATACCATATCAGCAGTATATTATGTAATCTATTTTGACCAATTTTGAATATGGGTTATATATTTTAAGCCTTGCAACTTTTGGAGTGAATAAGAGAAATATACACAGTCCCCTGAAGGAGTTTGTTCTTTCAAAACTACAGGAGATTAACTAATGAACTTTTCATTCATTTTTTATTTATTATATTAAGTAAACAACAGACATTCAAACTCTTCATAAACAAATAATAACAGAGAAATAGATGAAAACATAATAAAACATTTAAAACAAATAAAACTTTTAATGGTAGGGTCAATAATTGGAAAATGTCCTTGATGAAATAGTAGTACTATATCAAGAAGAAATTAGAGTTAAAATCACTAAATGATCAAGAAAACAGTACATTATCTTTATTAAGTAAGCATGATTGAAACAAAACAGATGTGTTTTGAAAAGCTCCAGAAATAAACCTTTATTACTGAGAGGCATTGAAAGATGAAATTTAAAAGAAGGGAATGATGCTGATCAACAGTGCAGGATTTATATATAACTCTACACAAAGCTAAAGCTAGGACCCCACTTTTAGGAGGCCCCCAAAAAATTGATAGTGAGCGATTGTCATACCTGCTTAGATATTTGGCACTGCCATTTAATTTCTGAATTATAAAGGGCCCATATCCCATGACGGATGGCCGAGTGGTGTAGATGCTCGACTGTCGACATGTTATCTGGTGCAAAGTCGTCCCACAAGTCCACCCGGCTTTAAATGTGTACCTGACTTAAGTTGGGGAAGTAAAGGCGTTGGCTACATGCTAACACATAATGCCTTCATATGTCGAAGTTATAGAAACAGAAGAATACTAAACTTCATCTGCCCTGATGGCCCAGTAGGGCTAAGGGAACTTTTCTATATTCCAAATAACTTAGGCCTTATGACGTCTAAATTCGGTCCTGCTGATCAATTAAATGGTACATTAATAACTCATTTAAATGGTATATGCTTACATTAACTTAAAAGTAAAATTACTTAAATTTTGAAAGTTGCACTTATTTAGGTGAGCTCCTGTAGTGGTAAAATGCGTAAATTATTTGTTAGCTTTCCATGACTTGTGAAATAATTAGAATATAATTGAAATGTATGCATCTAATGTTACGGTTACTATTGTTACTGATATAACTTTTCAAATAATGTAATAGTTGATTTTTTCCTAATGAAAAGTATTTTTTATTGATTTTTTACATGCATGGATTTATCAATCCCTGTACTGTATATATAAAAGTAATTGGTCTAACGATTATTTTATAGTTAAGAGCTATGCATATTCTACATTTTCATATATAAATGTTGAATATATACGTAACAGTTCTTTTTTGTGAATTTTTGAAAATGACAAATTTTTTAGTTTTTTTACCCCACCTTTTTCTAACCTTTATTATATAATTAGTTCTTATGTGTGTTGATTACAATATTTATTATGATTTTTTGAAAAGTCGCGAATTTCAAAATTTATCTCCCTTTTATTTTTTCTAAAAAATGAGAAAACATTTCAGTTATAAATTTTAATGATATTATAATTTTACACCCTTGAAAAAAATTGAGTTTATTCTATGTATATTTGTGTTTGTATTGAATGTAAATGATTTGGTGTACAGGAAGTACTTTAGCAGATAACGCTGGCAAAAATAGCACTTTTGAAGGTGTTGTGAAAAATGAAAAAGTCACATTTTCAAAATTTATCTCTTAAACTATTTGAGCTATAGTAATAAATTTGATGTCCACCATCTTACATTCTTGAGTTCTTGCAATATTCGTGTTGAAAAAGCTGTAAAACCATTTAAAAAATCAGTTTGTGGTACCTACTAATATTATTCTGTTTTACAAGTGAATATTTAAATGATTCAATTCAGTATTGCCAGTTTTGTTTTTTTAAAATCTATTTATAGCCCAGTTATTACATCAAGCTGTCATGTGAATAGTTCAGGCACGAAACTAGATAGCAGTCACATCATTATGCCCATGAAATGGGGAATGACCCCCAGCTGGCACAAAGGTGATCCCAACAAAATCCCTTATGAGACAAACAATTGTCGAGCAGAAGGTATGCTGGAAAAGAAGACTTATAAGGTTCCTTTGAAAAAGGGAATAGGTGTGTGGTTTTAGCTGATGGGTAAGAACTGTTTTCAAGCCGTAATGTAAGATTTGAAAAATATAAAAGATAAATGTAGCATATTTGTGAGTTGGGAGAGGAAAAGCAACTTCCAGGTAAAGAGTCTTTTTATCAGGTAAATCAAACCTGGTCATCCAGGCTTTTGCATATGATAGGAAGCCTGAGCCATGAAAGGTATCAAAAATATTTAATGAAATAAAAAAAAACATCTCCTAAAAGGAACAGTGTCAAGTGTTAGAGTGTTTTTATTGTCAGTATTTTTCTCAATTTGTCTGAAAAATTGAAACTGAATCAGAATCAATTTTCTTTTTTACTGACACTTATATATGACTGGATTTTCAAAAGTTATTAATTTATTTTCTAAATTTTATACATATATATATTGCATATTTCTTTTAATTATATATATATATTTTATTTTGTGACTTCATCTGATTTGAACTCCTATGTCAAAGATGTCAAACCCCACGGGGTCGCATTGTGTTGTCATTAGGGCCATATACAACATATGATAGTAGTCATTTAATAAATTTATTGGGTCAAACTTTCTGAAGTTTTTAATAGTTTTGAGAAGTTATCTTTGCCTTAAGATAACTTTGTTTGGAAGCGAGAAGGTTAAATATGATCCAGAATGAAAATATACAATTTAAATAAACAAACTCTCTTCCATCATATGTATCCTTTGTGTGGGACGTACAGGGGTTGATTGAAGTGTGAATAGTATTTATATTTTTTTAATCTTTTCCTATTTGCACATTTAATTTTTAACAGATTTTTTGAATGGAATACTTCAAAGGAAGGCAAGCAGCCTTTTCTGTTTCATTTACCTCAGCCTGAAAATGTGAAATTTCCATTTGTGTCACTGGAAACTGGGAAGAAAGAATGGACAGGGTGTGACAATAAGGAGGAGATAAAAACAGAGGATGTTGAAAAGAATGAGTTTCTGGGTAGTTTTTCTGATGTTGTCTGCAATGTACAAGTAAAGAAGGAAAAAGTCACTAGCGAGGATCTGTCTGACGCTCCAGAACGTGCCGGCCCAAGGCTGTTAACAATGGCAGGTGTATTTGACATTTGGCATCCACAGGATGTAAGTATTTATGCTTTTAAAATTCCTTTCCTTTTATTGTAATATTGCAGTCATCATATACCATAAAATAGTCTTATCATTATTTTTTCTTCAGGGTCCTTCTCCCTTATTTTCCTACAGTATAATAACAGTGCCTTCCTCAGCTGACATGCAGTGGTGCCATCATCGTATGCCAGTAAGTTCACATATTTGTTTCTATTTTGAGTTTGGCTTATCATCACAGCAGCTGTAATTGATACATATTTTGTTATCAGTCACACACAAATTAACTTGAAACAAGTTGGTTGATGTCTTGATAATAACTGTATCATATCATTTGGCATGAGTTGTTTTTTTGTGTGTTTGTTTTTACAAAATTCCATAAAAAGCTGTACAGTGTTAGTAGAAGGATACAATTATTTCATTGAAGTGATTAGAAAACAATAGGATACAATTATTTCATTGCAAACAATAACACTAAACATGAATTAAATTTTTTTTTTTTAACCATCAGGCAATACTGACAACTGATGAAGAAATACAAGACTGGTTGGATTTTGCCAATGTTCCTTTAGAAAAGTATAGTGAAATGTATACTTTGAATTTAATTTTAATTCTGTTTATATCTTTTGCCTTTAGTAAAACTATATTAACATGCCCAAATATTATATTTAATATCACTCACATTATATGCTCTTCACATCATGAATCAGTTTTGAAAATGTTTTATTGGCGAAATAACTAGGAAATGCACCGTTTTTTGTTTTTTTATCTCTGTAGAATATAAAATTTTTAAACTTCCTTCCCAGTTTCTGTTATTTTGCTCTATTTAGAAAAAAATTGAACAAGTTGTCTTTAATGGATTTTTATCTTTCCATCACAACTAATATCAGGTGATATGCACTTTCCAGTACCATGGTAAGCCAAAGGTAACTGGTTCCATTCCTTCCAGGCTGGTAAGCCAAAGGTAACTGGCTCCATTCCTTCCAGGCTGGTAAGCCAAAGGTAACTGGTTCCATTCCTTCCAGGCTGGTAAGCCAAAGGTAACTGGTTCCATTCCTTCCAGGCTGGTAAGCCAAAGGTAACTGGTTCCATTCCTTCCAGGCTCACAGCCTCCGTGCTACTAAGTCACCCAACAAAGATTAATAGAAAGATCCCAAAATGTGAAGAATCAAAGACTGAAAAAAAAATGTCTGTTGTGTCATTTTATCAAAGTTTAGCTGAATGATTTCTTAAGGAAGCGGGTGTGAAATTTGAACATAGTAACTAGGGAACACTGCCATTCTCAAGTCAAACTAATTTATATGCAGGCACAAGAATACATTTTGGGGTCTTTTATTAAACCTTATATTGTTGTGTATTAGTGGACAAACCCTCAACCAGTTTGGAGACTGGTTGGACAAGCCACATTAGCATCAAGAGGAATTGAGACCATTTATGGTACAATTGGCGAACTGGGTGGAAAGGATGAGAATATAGTAGTTACCACATTGGGTAGTTTGTTCTCAAGGTCATTTAGTAGAAGCCAGAGACAGGATAACTAGTTTTATGTGTGAATTGGAGATGTAACTTGATATTCTATTGTGTAATTAAAAATTCTGTTGTGTGTATTAAGTGTGTATTGAGATCATCTTTTTGTGTCAATAACTCAGTCTGTAAAATCTGTCCTTAATAATATCCATTGCACTTTAAAAAAGAATGATATGGTCACAATGACATTGATGTTTTATTACAAACTCCCATTAATATCTAAACTTGCTTAGTTCACATTGGCCTATTGAAGAGTTAGAGATAGACTTGATGACACCACAAACTAGACAATGATTTGATTGAATGATACATTTGTAAAAGAGTTCCTTGGTCAATATGTGAATGCAAATGTTCCTCACATTGTCAAATGTTACCATTTTTTTGATATTCAATTTACAGGCTGTCTCACTTATCAAACCTAAAGAATGTTTGACTTACCACCCTGTTGCCAAGGCTGTCAACAACTCAAGATATCAGGCAATTGATTGCGTAAAACCTATTCATCTTGGGTATTTTTTTTTTGGTCTTCATTATTAATGGACCAAAAAACCAATTAGTCCTTCCTATTTTTTGAACTAATATTCATACATATTGTGTATAATGGTGGCATTCTAAGCATTTAAATTATTCAGGGTTTCATTTAAGGCACTACTCTGAAGAACAACTGGCTATGTTCACATTACTCTAAAGAACAAATGGCTATGTTCACATTACTCTACAGAACAAATGGCTATGTTCACATTACTCTAAAGAACAATTGGCTATGTTCACATTATCTACAGAACAATTGGCTATGTTCACATTACTCTAAAGAACAATTGGCTATGTTCAGCTCATGGAAATAGAGGCAACTTTGTGTTGAGTTAATTGTGACTCCATTTAAAACTTTCAAGTTTTTTTGTAGCACCAGTAATTTTGAACCAAATCTTTTTAAATTGACTAAGAATCTAAGATTTTAAAAAATAATAATTTCACTTTTTATTTTCTTTAGTCCAGATATTTTGCAAATTTTATCTATGAAGTAATTTATTCCCTCTTTTCCGCCTTTATTTACCGTGTTTATGCCAGCGAAGTATGGATAGAAATTGCACATCAGTAATTATCTTATACAATTTAAAATTATTTATTTTTTTGCAATCTCTTTTTTGAAGAGCTTTTTCTTATAAATATGTATTTTATATAGCATTTAAGACTTAAATAGCACTTAAAAATGTAGCTTTTAATTCTTTATAACTCGCATTTAGCCTGAATATGTCTTAGTAGGTGATGACTGGTACAAGTGGATAGTTTTGTCAAATGCATACATGGTCTCTACATCCACAGGATGCTAGTTAGGGCAAGTTGGGGAGGACACCCTTTATCTTTCACACCTTGTCATTGGTGGTTGTTCCAAAAAATGAGCAGCTAGACTCTATGTGTGTGGTTAACCAAATCGTTACATGGGTGACCTCAACCCAAAGTATGGTGGGAATTTAGAAATGGCGTTATTAAAATACCCCATGAGTAATATGGTTTAATGTAGAATCAAGTAATACCATCACATTTTTACAGGTTATAAGTTGTCTGTAATTTTAAAGATTCTTGTAAATTTACTTCAAAATTTACTTCAAAGATATGCCTTATAATTATGCAAACTGATCTATTTTTTATTGCAGTAAAACAAAGTCCAGTGCCAGCAGTAACCTCATGTTAAGTTGGCTCAAATCAGGCTCTCCGGCTAAAAAAAGGAAAATTTAGAATGGAAGATACTGAGACTGTTTTAAGTGTAAACAGATGAGAGCGCATTTAAAAAATACTAGCCATATAAAAGGAAAGTTTGTTATGGTCATTATTGATACATTTTACAGATTGCATCATCTCTTTTCTACTGAGATTTGCACAATTTGTTTCATATTTAATTGGTTCGCACAAAAATGTTTATTATTTGTTGACAAACTTGAATCTGATGACCCACTTTCATAATTTTTTGTGAATAAAATTGTGTTCATAATTTTTTTGTTCTGTTGCATTAATTTTGAGTTATAGGTCTTTAAGATAATTTGTATTCAGAACATTATCATAGTATAATCAAACTTAATTTTTGCAAGTAATAAATTTGTAAAAAAATATGTTAATTAGTATATTATTGTAGGTACATGAATCTGAGAAGCAAATTACATGATCATAATATTTGTTACAATATAGGTCAATGTTTTCTTTCAGAGTGAGTCACCGAAAAATTATCAATGCATTATTAATGGATAAATTGTTACATGTAAAAGTTTGTTATTTTGCAAAATAAAACAGAAAAGGTATATATAAAATAAATGTCACATGTATCTTTCTTTAGTCATAGTTTTCTATATAGGTAGGTTGCAAAATAAGTTTTTTCCAGATTGGTCACAAAAAATAAAAAAAAGTTCTCAAGCTGAGTTTGCAAAGTGTAAATTAATAACCACTTTTGTAAGTTAACCATCTCTACATGTCTGCATAGTTTACTACCAACATATGTTTCTAGAATTTTTTTTTATGATCACAGATTTACCACACTACTAGTTATTGTCAAACTTGAGATTATAAAGATTTAATAGTGGCATAAATTCATAAACCATTGCATTTACATGATGTGAATACATTTTATTTTCTATTATGATACATCAATATGTTTTTTACATTCTCTGTATGTTAATGGCAGTGAAAATAATTGAATAAATTATAAAATGAAGATATTGTTGAAGATTTTATTCTGTGTTATCATCTATCAAGTATGGAGTTAGAGTGATGGAATAAATTGTCCTCAAGTTCATCTAGTCTGTCATCTTTGATGGCCTGCCTCAGATGATGGAATAAATTGTCCTCAAGTTCATCTAGTCTGTTATCTTTGATGGCCTGCCTCAGATGATGGAATAAATTGTCCTCAAGTTCATCTAGTCTGTTATCTTTGATGGCCTGCCTCAGATGATGGAATAAATTGTCCTCAAGTTCATCTAGTCTGTTTTCTTTGATGGCCTGCCTCAGATGATTGATGGAATAAATTGTCCTCAAGTTCATCTAGTCTGTTATCTTTGATGGCCTGCCTCAGATGATGGAAGAATTTCAAAATACTGGTGGAAATTGTGCCTGGTTGGGGGGGGGAAGGAAAATGAAGAAAACATAAAAATATACATTTTGTTTACAAAATAATACATAACATAACTTATAAACACTGACATTCTTTAACCCAAAGACTTGAAGGAAGAGCACATTTGGTATATTCAATGTGAGTGAAAGTATTAGGAAGTCTTTTTAGGCTAATACATGAAATGAAACACTCTTTGTTTATTAGTGAATGTTTTTTTTTTTACATCCTACATTCCATCTGATTTCTTCACAGGTCCAATTTTAACCCAACTTCTGATGGTATACTAATTTTCAAAATATATCAATTTTAACCCAACTTCTGATGGTATACTAACTTTCAAAATATATCAATTTTATTAAGAGAAAGTCAGGCCCAGTTTTATAATGAGTGACACAGCTATTTAAAAAAGCACATGTTAACCAGGATAGGTGTTGAGGCAATTATTTACATTTTTAAAAAGAACAATATTATCTGTTTATAAACTATTAAGAAAATCTTTGATCATTAAATCCCATTCAAAAATGTGGAAAATAACTGACTGACAATATGTATTGTCTAAACATGCTTACATAGTTAATAACACATATGCCAAAAGTTCTTTGGTGTTCAGCAAGTGGTGTATGTAGGACCTTGTGAAGTTAGAACAAGTGTAGCAGCTACATCCTGGTAGTAAAGCAGTGAAATCTTCAGCATATCTGGGAAACAAATCAAAAGAAATTAAACTAAGTGTGGTATACATTTTTGTTAAAGATACAGAATTATTTAGTACTTGATAAGAGTACTACTGACGACATGGATTGAAATGCTTGATGCTAATCATGATTACTATTAACAACCACTAGATTTTTTATAATTTAAATAGTGTCACATTTGATGCTTAATTTCATCAAGTCAATTACTATTGATTATTTTAAAAATCCTTAAGGCATACTTAGGATTATTCAGATCAATATGGAATCCGACATTTCTTCCACAGCAGACTTCAGCTCAAGTTTAGCTGGCTGGGACTGTGGAGGCAGGCTGTAATCAGAGACAAGGGCTAATCCTATCTCTGTTAGTGTGTGTGGGTAAGTAATGGCCAGTAAAGGAAAACAATTTACAATGGTACGATTCAGGCAACATGAAAACAATTTACAATGGTACGATTCAGGCAACATGAAAATAATTTACAATGGTAAAATTCAGGCAACATGAAAAAATAGTTTATATTCAACTTGCTTACTGACAATAAAAATAAAATGAAATAATCATTTTTCAATAAATTGAAATATTAAGTTTAATAAGTAACATTCATAATTTTTTTCTAAGATCAAATTGCTAAGCAGAATAACAAAACAGAAAGAACAAAAGTACTTAAAGAGATACAGTGATCAGATTTTTTTTGAGGAAGCCACTCAACCCTCCTCTCAACACAGGGTCAATACAAATAAAGGAGAGAGTGGGGGGGGGGAGGGAGACATTCCCAAAACAAATGATTTCATACATTATATATATTTAGTGTATGGGCATAGGTAAAATAAAAAGAAGTAAGAGTTGGGACTTTAACCTGTACATTTAGAATGTAAAAGGTTAACTACTAACAGTATAATTTAGCAGTAATAGTTAACTAAAAAGTTGAAACTTTACGTTAAAAAGAATATCTTTCAAACTATTTAAATCACACACAAAAAAAAACTTTACCCTTTATCTTGCTGTTAAAATTTAAAGTTTACTTTTAATTTCACAAAAAAAAAAGCACTTTAGATTTATAAAATAAGACATAGACTAGCAGCTTTTAGTAATGTCATAATTGGACATAGACTAGCAGCTTTTAGTAATGTCATAATTGGACATAGACTAGCAGCTTTTAGTAATGTCATAATTGGACATAGACTAGCAGCTTTTAGTAATATCATAATTGGACATAGACTAGCAGCTTTTAGTAATGTCATAATTGGACATAGACTAGCAGCTTTTAGTAATGTCATAATTGACATAGACTAGCAGCTTTTTAGTAATGTCATAATTTGACATAGACTAGAAGCTTTTAGTAATGTTATAATTGGACATAGACTAGCATTTAGTAATGTTATAATTGGACATAGACTAGAAGCTTTTAGTAATGTTATAATTGGACATAGACTAGCAGCTTTTAGTAATGTTATAATTGGACATAGACTAGCAGCTTTTAGTAATGTTATAATTGGACATAGAATAGCAGCTTTTAGTAATGTCATAATTGGCAAAAGTATGACAGAATGGGTGTGGGGAAAAGTACAAAGTTTGTCGGAAACTGGGACAGGCCTGAACATTTCATTACCATTCTGGAGAAAACATTTGAAAAAAATTGCTTTAATTTAAGTAACCTAACAAAGCAGGCATAAGACTGGAGCTCTCCAGCACAAAAACAGTGACTAATATGTGGCCAGATGAAATGAATGGATTTGAACAAAACAGGGCTCAATATAAGATACAATAGGCCCATAGTAATTTTGATGCTCTATCAAAGTTTAAATACAGCTAAAAAAAAAACATAACTACATAATATTCTAGTAGTTCTGAAAAGAAAAAAATCAATATAATTATTCAATCATCATTAAAAAAAGGATATGCACTGGAAAAGACGTCTACACCAAGTTTAAAAGCTTTGATTACTTGCAGTGGTGACCAAACAGTTTCCATGAAACGAAGCTTGTCTACTGGAAGATGTTCCTGTTGCAATAAAAATATTACTTGATATGACTGATATACATAGTTTATGAATTGACTAACCCATATTTTATTATGTCAATAAATAAAAGTCTTTTACAATCATAGATGTTCTAAATGAAGTTATTACTTTGGACTGATCTACTAACTAGATGTTAAATGTGAAATCAAACTTGAAAAAATAAAGAAAAAGTTTTTTCACATATGATTCTAAAAATTAAGTAAGAAAAAACAAGAGATCCAGAGGTTTATATTCTTTTCATTGCCTAAATTTATGATGGCAAACACTACAGAGTTAAGTAAATTAAATAACCCAAAATACTTCAGAGATTAAAAAATGTGTACATGATTACCTCATTTGAATAAATCAAAGTGAGAAAAAAGATTAACTGAGTAAGCCATTAAATTGAGGTTAGACTTTGTTCTCTAAACAAAAAGGTGATAATCACTTACCAATGTACATGATAAAGTCTTTGTAAAATCTTGAATGCTGAATAAATCAACACCACTGTGTCCTTTCTCAAATCCCTCAATAAGAAAACCTAATAAAATAAAAGTGAATCATGTGCTATGATAGGTTACTTACATCTGGCAAACGATAAATCATTGATATATTGGTACTGATATATTTTTTTATAGTTATCAGAGATTGAAACATTGGTAAAGTATCTTTATTCTTGTTTAGAACATGATGTACCATTTATGTTTATTATATCCCTACAATAATTTGGTACTTAATGTATACTTAACATAGTAATTCTTATATCATTATGCAGACTTCTTATTAAAATAATTTTAAAAGCCTGCACTTTAACATTTAAAATAAATTAACATTCAACATTGACAATTGTATTTTTTTTACTGTTTACAAACTTGGCCTTTGTAGCAAGATTCTTTTGCAAAGTTTGAGTTAAAAATAGCTTCACATAAAGGCCAGTACACAATATTTATTGCCAACTTCGTAAAAATACTTTCTTGTACACTTACCCTCTACAGGTCGAGCTGCAGTTTCCACAGCAGATCGCTTCCTTTCTTTTTCACTGAAACCCCTTCGATTACACCAATCAGACTTGAGTTTCTTAACACCTGCAAATAATAATCAAGCAATCTGAGAAATGCTTCACAGGTAGTTGGGGAAATTAAACAAAAATTAATATTACAAACAATGACATAACTTTTTCAGATGCCTAAAATTAAGCACAAAAATTTGTATTATCTGGACTCCAATGATCCATAATGCCAATATAAGTATAAATATTATGTATTTAAAAAATAAAAAGTTTACTCATCTGTCTGCACAAATTTTTAAAGTATATTAAACAGACCTGTTTCATATAGATGATATCTGAACTTATTTGCAATCAATCAGACCTGCATACCTAAAATACTAAGCACTCCACTGAAAATATTTTGGGTATTCTTTGAGGTTGCTAATTATGTTGCTTAATATTTTTGTTTGATCAACCTATTACCACAGAAGCCTCTTTGTAATGACTGTCTATCCAGTCATGATGCTTTATGAAATCGGGGCCATAACTTTAAAAATAAGGTTAGGAATTGGAAAATACTGGGCTAGAAGGCATTGCAATCTTTGACAAAATCAAACATTAATATTAAATTTGTAAATATTTTTTGTAGTACTGTAACCCAGTCACCTCACTTTTCCTTTTAGCTTCCACAATTTCATCTAAAAAATCGAGTGTGCGATTGACAGATTTGGCCAGGCGTTTATTGCCACAGTCAAGGTCGGTATCCCCATCACTCATGGCTTGGAACCAATCAGGACTGAAAGATTCTTGGATTTTCATGAAAAGGGAAGTATCCAACTAGTGTAAAAATATATATATATATATATATATATATATTTGTCAATTATATTGTCAATGCAACAAAATTCTTACATTAATATTTAGTTCTTAACAAAAATTCAATAAAAATGTCATTAAAATTTTATGTTACTTGAATATTTGAAATATTTAACAAATTTTTAAGCAAAGGAACTATGTCTACAATGTAAAGAAAGTCTAAACCAGACATCTGATTAGGTAAGTGGATGCATCAATCATTATTTTGACATTTCTTAAAGGTTTCTTGAATGTAATATAATATATCCTGTTTTATAAGTGAAGAATAATTGTCTCAGGATTTTTTTGCCTCACACTTACAACTGGCAATCCAAGGCACTCTACCAACTGTTTCTTTTCTTCAAAAAATCCTTTCTTTTTTTTAGAGTCAATAAAAACGATAATTTTAAGGATTATTCCTTACTTAATATTTTTATTTTTCAAATGTGTTCAAAAGTTTTTTTATTTTTCATTTTCAATGTTAAGAACAGTTCAAGTACTGAAAATACTGATTGCAACCAGAAAAGTAGACTAAAATATTAAATATGTAAAGAAAAAAGTTTACTTTAATCTTTCCACCTTTACCCCACACAGCAACACCACAGTTGTCATTTTTACCCGGGAGATGGCAGCACTGGCATCATGAAGTGTGGTAAAAATGACTGTATTCTGTAAAATACAATAACAGCGCTAGAAAATTATCTAAAGATAAATCAATGCATTGGAAATTCCAATGATTTCCATTCTAATGATGTAATACTTAAAAATAAATTGTAAAATGAATAAGGAATTATTTGAGCTGAAATTGAATATCAATTAGAAGTTAAAATATTACTTTGTTCTAATAAAGCATAACTAAACCAGCAGCATAGTTCAAAACAAGGAAAAATGAGCTAACCGACATAGCTGTAAATTCTTTGAGACCTTTACCGAATTCAGCCACAGTTTCATGGTGATCAGCCCTGGGATGAACAAGGTTAAAATTTAATAGGAAACAAAGGTATGGATTAGAAAATATCCATACACAAGTCACAAGTACTAGAGTGATTAAACTTCTAGTGGCAAAATAAACATAACTATGTCACTCTTACAAAGCACCGAGGCTCATCACTGCAACTTCAGGCACATTAAAACGGCGAAGCATGTCTATGCTAAGGTGTGGAGCACTTCCTGAAAAGATTTAACTGGAATAAACATGGATCTAAACAACCACAGAGTTCATATCGAGTAGAATCTAAATTAGTACTTTTATATCCTGTCAGTCAAGTGAATAAAATTGTGCTATTTGTCAACTCAAAATGTTCTTTTCTAAAAATCTTTTTAAAAACAAGTTCAACATTTTTCATGTATAAATTAAGTCAGGTTGTGGTAACATATTTTAAAAATTATAAATTTAAGTTGAAAAGAAATTCATTTTCTAATGTAAGGCAGATAATACCATTTCAGTTGAAAAGAAGTTCATTTACTAACTAGTAGAAAAGCCTGCTGAAGGCCACATGTTCTTTTCTATTGCAGTATTTCATATATTTTTTTGTTATCCCTTCTGCACCTCATCATACAAGGTTACAATACATGATTACAATGCACACAGCACGAAATGAAAGCTACCTCAGAAAGAGACAGCGAACGTGATGACATAGTGTACAGACCATTCGCCTGATTCCTGGTGTGTTTTTCCAAGCGAGGATAGTTTTCATATCGTGCTGTGTATGCGTTGTATTTAAGGATGTTCATGGCAATAAAAGCCAAATGTTATTTTCTATTACACTATTTCATATATTTCTTTGTTATTTCTGTTCATATCGTATTCTGATCATGGCAATAAAGGCCATACATGGTTACAATGCACACCACACGAAATGAAAACTACCTGAGAAAGGGAGCCACACGGGTTAGACGATTATGTATTTAAGGATTTAAGGCAGATAATACCATTTCAGTTGAAAAGAAGTTCATTTACTAATGTAAGGCAGACAATCTCCTTTTGAGTTTCAATTTTTCTGCCTGATGCTCTAAGACTTTGTTAACAGAAAAACACAAAATTACCTAAATAAAACTTCTATTTACCTCCTTTAGTAAATAGTGTACAGAGAGGGGTCTCAAGTACAACATTTCCTTGTCTATTTGCCTGAGAAATAATACCCAAACGTCCACCAGTTGATATAGTTTTTTCTATTATGAATTTCATGTTGATATTTATTCTGAAAGGATTAACAAAAAATGCTAACGTATACATATTTTTGTCTAAATATAAATATCTACATTTTATATACATTTAAAAAAAATTGTACTTGATAATATTATGCAAACCCTTATAAGTTTTATAATGAAATAAAAAAAGCATCAAAGAAGATAAAGTATTAGCAACAGCAATAAAGATTTAGTATGACTGGTACATTAAACAATCCAACTGTTTACAATACTGACTATGTCAGGTAATTATTTTTAGCTGGATGGATTCAGGGACATATAAATAAATCAATACATAAATTGTAACATATCACAAAAAATTAATTGTCAAATAATCTTTGTCCAGTTTGCAGATTCCCTAAACAGAACCCCCATATTATTATGACCAATCCATTCTTGACAATGAAAAGTTGGTTAAGTATGTTACTGTTATTGTTGACTGAGAAAATAATTAAAAAAATAAAATCTCATTTAATAAACATCATCAAACTCAGTCAAAAAAGTAAATATTCCTTAAATATCCCTCAAGGTCCATTAAACATGAAGGAGAGTTCACCTCTTGTTAGTAGCCACAACATACTTCAACATGTATTGCTAGTATAATACCTAGATTATATGGATTAAGATCAGATGGAGTCCCAGGCAATATTACGTCTGCCATTAAATCTGCCTCTGACAAAACTCAGCTGCCATTGCTTTCCCTAAAATTTCAGGCATTCATTATTAAACTGACTGGTCTATTTTTATCACCCAAAACTGAGCATATATTATTAAATCGCAGTGGCTATGCCCACATGAAAATTTTCGTGGACGCAGTTTATAAAAAGGCTATGTTCACGAAAATCCATCCTGCACCGGATTCTTTTGGTCATAGTTTATTTTTTTTACTTCGAGAAGATGTGCTTCCATCATCCTGCGATTAAAATAGTCTGGTTATCATATGCTGAGTTTTGTTTTCATATCTTTATTGACGTTAATGTGCTCCAACTAGTGACACCACAGGATTTTAAACAATATATATATACACTGTACTGGGTGTAAGAAGAAAATCATGTACTTGACTACTGATTTTTTTCTTATTAGTTATTAACCATTTGTTTTTTATTTATTATCGAAACTCTGAACTGCTTGATTTGCTAAAAATTAGTTTAAAATATTGATCATGGGGTAAAACAGATGTTTCTAAAAAAAAAATAGGGGAAATATCAATTATAGAATGTTACAGCAATAATACTTTAATATTTAGACCTATTTATAACAAATATACTAATAACAAAAAAACAACACTACTACTGTCACTGGGTAGAAATTAGTAGATTGGTAAAAGGCCAAAGCCAGTACCAGTATTCTTAATATTTTGTGGACATGTGCACAGACTTTTAAAAAACAACTGGACTATAAACTTACTAGTTTAAACTAATAAATTTAGTTTTAATTTCATAAATTGTCCATACATTATTTTGTTTGATCAAAAATATAATTAAAGGGAAAAATTAAAAAATAAAGAATCATCTTAACTTGACTTAACTTCCCCCCCCCCACCCAAAAAAAACATATTACACAACTAAATAACAATTAATACAATTTTAAAATCAGTTTATAATTTTGAAAAGATGTATGTAAAATAAATCAAACTTTAGTTGCATGTACATTAAACAATTTTATATGTATATATCTTTGAATTATTTCGTGGACATAGTCTTTTCATGAATTATGTCCACGAAAATTTCTGTGGACATATACTTCATATACTAGCATTGGCCTTATTAAAACCAATGATAAACATTAAAAACATGTTATACATAGTCAGTAAAGAGGTTAATCTATATTAATTATTATATATAATTAATATAGTCTATTATTTTGTAATCGTATATGTTACTAATCTAAACAATGACTTATAGTCTATATTATTAGTATTACAAGAACTTCACGAGCATCTAATTTTTTTTTAATTTCGGACCACGTACTCTACATTCGAAACAACTGACATTGTCATTGATAATTCAATTCTGTCAATTGGGCTTCAATATCACAGCCACCTAACATTACTGCATATCACTGTGCAGTGTCCCCTTTGTCGGGGACATGATATAAGTAAAAAAGATAAAAGCCGCAACAAACCTTTCTAAACATAAAACTAAAACATTGATGTGATTAACGAGTGTGAGTCCAACTAAACAGACAGCTGGATTGATTTAAGCGTGAAAAGCGGAAGTAATTTTCGTATCCCGTAAATAAACAATTGAAAGTCAAAAAGAGCTGCCACAATTTACATGCAAAGAAACACTCGCCAGAATTGTGTCTGATATATCTGTAAGTGTTGACTTATTTCGCATGTCAGTATTTAAAACAATCTTTGAACGCTTTAGCTACGAATAAGCTTCATTGTAGTGAATGTTATAAGATAAAGAGCTGTAGAGTAGGCAGTAGTGCAGATAAATATATAAAAGCCGACTTAGCCTGGTTTTAGGAATTGTAGATTCGGAGATATTCTCTGACTCTGTTGTTACTGTATGATATGCCATCCTCTCATCTGTAACGGTGCAGTAGCTGGAAAACTTAACATTGTTTTCCATTTCACGAAAAAAAAAATAAAAACTTGCGGTAACTTGTTAAATGAATTGATAAAGTATGAATTATATTGATGTATACGCAGTCCTAATTAATTTTCAATTTCATTATTTATTTTAGCCACCAAGGTATCAAAATGGAAAGCTTTCACATTATTCCATGGCAACCTGGTTCATTATAATAATTTGTTTATTTACAAACTTAAAGCCTAAAAAAGGTGGGTATTTTTTTTTTACAATATAAATAATCATTGCCTGTCCAACACTTTTTTTCTTATTTATCAATAGTAGCCTGTTTAATTTAATGTCACTAGAATGTAACAGATGGACATTTTTTTATTGAACAAATTATTTTTGGATTTCTTTTTTATCCTTTTTACACAATAATTTATAGAAAGATGGAGACTAGCTGCAAAAATCTCATTCAAGAGAATCAAGAAGTGGTGAGGGACATGATCAATCGAAGATGATGTCACAATGATTTCTGTTATATCAAATTTAAATATGTTAGAGATGCCAGACTCAATTTTTCTACATATATTTACATATCTTCCATTTTCTGCTATTGGAGCAGTCTCACAAGTCTGCACTAGGTGGAATCGAATATCATATGATGAACTCTTGTGGCGCAGTGTATTTTTAAGGCCACTTTAAACTTCCTTCAAATACTATGATGCCAAAACAGTAAATATATTTATTCTAATATTTTTTATGTTGTTTGAATTTTTATATCAGAATAATCTGTTCTTTTTTTCTGTGAATTTCTTAGTTGTTGCTTTTTAATGGGAAAAAAATAAACTTTTGTCTCTGGTTATAAAGTTAAATTTGTTCTTTTTTCAACAGTGCCAAGTCTTGGAGATTGGAATTCAAACGTCTCTATTAACACACCCTGCTGTACTGAGTGAAGAAAGAGGAACACAAAGATGAAGTACTGCATGTCAGTTTCTCTCATGATGGCACTAAGTTTGCAACTTGCTCTAAAGATGGTTTTTTTAAGGTTGGATTCTGAAGTGTTTTCAAAAATCTGTAATTACATTGTTTGAGATAAGGGCATTAGCTTGTGAATTTGATTAAGCTTATATTTTGTTAACTGTTTATTTTCATGACACTAAACAGTCGTTAAATGGGCTGTTAAATTGCAGTGTAAAAAGATGAAGTTTGATTTTTTTAGCTGGATTGAAGTTTAGCGATTTTTTATTTTAATTGATTAGAGCTTTAATAATGAAATCACAGAGCTTAAATTAAAAGAAGAAATCAGGTTATCTATTTTGATATGGACATTTGAAGTTTAGATGTATAATTGACATCACTAAAAATAAAATTATTGTTGTTAGATCAGAAGATAAATGCTTTTTTTATCTATCCATATATCATTATTGCAATTTGATGTTTTATCACTAAATTTAAAACATACATCTTATTTTAATTTGATGTTTTATCACTAAATATAAAACATGCATCTTTATTTTAATTTGATGTTTTATCACTAAATTTAAAAATGACTCACTGAAAAAAAAAAACAATCACAAAATATTTTTTTGTTCACATTGAAAATTCCTGGATTTTGTTTCATCAGGTTTGGCAGTGCACTGAGCCTGCACAGCTATTGTTTAAGATGGACATGAAGACCGTTTCAGTTGGAAGTTCACCCAGTTCTCCCAATTCAATGAAACAGATACTTGCCTTTTGGTGTCTGGAGTTTACTTTGGTCGACTCAGTACATCTGGCGAAATCAAGCAGTGTTTAATTTGTAAGGTACACCATACCTTATTCAGTAATTTTCTTAATTTTTTTTTTTATTATTGCTCTAATTTTATTTATTACATGTGTTTGATTTTAATTGTCTTCATTTTATGTTGGGATTAGAATAAGCAACTTTTTAATCATCTTCATTTTATGTTGGGATTAGAATAAGCAACCTTTTTAATTATCCTCATTTTATGTTGGGATTAGAATAAGAACCTTTTTAATTATCTTCCTTTTATGTTGGGATTAGAATAAAGCAACCTTTTTGTCTCATTTTATGAATCACCATCAAATTCATATAAGTGCATTAATGAATTACATATTCATCTCAATTCTCTGTATAACATCTATAGTTTTGAATCAGTAGAGTAAAATTAGTCGATATTGATTGTAACTATTTACTTGCCCCATTTCAAAGATATGTTTTTGAAATGGTATCATGTCACTAAGCATTGTGATTTCAGCAATAATAGAAGTGTAGGCTTGTAAATTTTTGGAATGGTAATAGTTAATATTCATATTTTATTTTACACCTAATTGGTGATAATTGCTTTGTTTGTTTGTTTATTTGATACCTAGAATTTATGATTATTCTACACCCATTATAAATATATAATTTCTCTAGATGGATTTAAGATGCAGTGCCGTGTGACTAATAAGCCGTATGATGTGTTTGGTGCTTGGTACGATAATGATCATCTTTTGTCTGGAACTTTATACTGGACGGGAGATTTCAATTCAGTGTCTGCTGTTTGGCTAAGCAAGGTTAATACTTTGTTATTCATAATGAAATGTTTTATGGTATTCAGATCTAGTTTTCTTCTTAATAATGTTTTTAAAATCAGAACAGAGTTAACTTATTTTTAAGTTGTTTTGGCAACATATTTTGGCTGTAGTTTTTTTTTTTTTTTTATTGTATTTTCAAATATGTGTTCCTTTTAAATGTGTTCAAACTGTATAAATCATGGATTTTCAGTTTTATAATTGTATAAAGTTTTATAATTTAGGCTTCTCAAGAAGTAGAGTCTGAGATAGAATCTGTTAGCATGGTGCTGTACCGATTTGAAAATGTCAATTCTAGTTCCATTCGTCTCTTACACGTTGCTGAGGTTTGCATTGGCTTATTTATTATTGTAGCAGTATTTTAAACACCAGATACCTTAATTTAATTGTTTGTACAGTTTTTATTTACTTTTTCAACTTTTTACTTTAAAAAAATGATGGTAATTGTTTTAGGAGGTTCCGAATTTGGAATGTGTCTGGCTTCTTTTGATCAGATGTGCAATGATGACAATATAATTATTGTTATAAATTTTTAATTTAACTTTATTCAACACATATAAAGAAACATGACCATTTCTGTAGTACCAACTGTAAACCACCATCAAAGCTTCAGTTCATTAGCCCTAACACAACATTGGGAAAACTCACTATCTTTGTTTAACATAAAACCACACCATCACTAAGCTACACTAATATTCTGACAGCATGATTAAAAGATCTCTAGCAATGATACATGTATAATAATTTGACCACCATTATTTTTTAATGGGACTGTAAGATAAATATATCATCACAAGTTCTTCACATTACATTTTGACTAATGAACCTTTTTGCTCTTTGACTAGATTGATAAAGAAGAACAAACTTCAGATTATGTGATGGACAGAGACTCAAATTACAGTGCCAATAGCAGCATTCAGAGCAGCAGTTTAGGTCAGGAGTTTCCATCAAAGCAAGCTAAGAACAAGGTCAAGAAGAACCAGAGTGAATCTCAGAGAAATTGTTTGCTGGACAAGCTCCTAAGTAAGGTCATCGCTGAAGATGAATTTGATATTGAAAATGAAGATGAAACAGATGAAGATGAATTGAACGAAAAACAGAATCAGCGACCAGGGTTTTGAGACTTGTGAAAGTTCTGACTCTGAACTCTATGAGGCTTCTGGTGTTGAAATCTCTGATATTGAAATCAATGATTGTGCTGTGGTATCTGAAATCCCCATAGAGTCTGAGCCAGCTGCACTTTCATTCACCAGTTTTCAAGATGAGCGCTCTCAGGGTATCAAAACTTCAGAATCTGGGGCCTCATTTTCTACTTGTCATAACTTGATGTTCGGGCACAGGAAATCTGTCCCAGAAGCCAATAGTTCTTATGTTGATGAAGTGAACAGAATTCAGGGTTTAGTGAGGTTTCAGATATAAGATGTTATGTTCCACTGTCAGCTTTAGAGAGTTCTGTTCCAGAAGATAATGACTTATCCGCTCAGTTGGTTCCATATACATTCACCATCTGATAATGGCAATAACAGCAATAGTGGTTTGGACAATGGTTCTCATTGTGCTGCTAGCTGTTTGGAGAATTTCTCACAGAGGTCAGCTATCCCTGCACCACAACCACAAGGATGGCGTGGGACAAAACATCTGCTCCATGCTGGCTCGTGCAGGCAGCTGTGACATGTGGGACTCTGAGAATGGAGCAAAAGTGAGGTAGGTCACAGAAAGACAAAAATCTCCATTTTACCAGAAGTCATTCATTTGATGACCACTTAGCCAGCTTTTCTGAAGCTTGTGGTGGCTCATCTTCCTCGCTGGATGCTACATTTTCACATAAAGCCCAGCAGTTGAATGCCTCTTCAGTATGGAGGGATTATTTTCCTATTACTGTGCCTGCGCCTAGAATCCACTCAGGAACCGCCTGCTTTAACAGGCATTAATCTCCTTGATGGCAAAAAGAGCAGTATCAACCTTGACCCTATCAGTCTACCAACTACAGACCAGCGTGCCAAGCCAATGTGCACCAAGAGCATTGCGACCCAAACAGAGGGAATACCAAGCCGTACAAGCTCTTTTCACTCCTTGTCCCACACTAGCCGCAGCTCCAGTCTTTCACCTGATTTGTCTAACAGTGCTCCTCGGGAGAAGCTATTGATCTACACTTGGGGCTCTGAGACCTACATACCACACAAGATTGGCATCAAGCGCATGCGATGGTCTGACTTTAGCAAGGTAGGAAGCAAGAAATAATTAAATGTGCAGTCCCAAGTGTGTGCATTAAATTTTAAAAGCTTGGCATATTTAAAACACTAACTCTGTTTTAATTTTCTTAGTGGCTTGCAGCTCAGTATTGCTGAAATAAAACTTGTAATATAAATAGAAACTTAGAATGTAAGAAAAATTTCAAACCTCATTTCATGAAACTTGTTTTTTTTTTGGTCATACAGTTCAGCATTGATAAATATAGATTTGTAAAAAAATAAAAAAACAACTTTAAACTTGTACAACTGTGAACACAGATTGTAGCAGTAGATAAAAATTTTTTTTTTTATTAGTCATTCCAGTTTTGAAGTGTCTTGTCATATTTGTATGCTCTCTCCAAATTATTCTCTTTGTCATTTTTCGTGAAACTAGGGAGAGGTGACAGGTCTTCCATGCTTTTACCAGACGTCATGGAGAATCTTCACAACATGGCAGGCAACAGACGAGACAAGCCTGATGTTACCATTGAGATGCATGGCCACATTGTAGGTCTTAGCCTGTCACCAGACCATAAGTAAGTAGACTTAACTATAAGACATTATTGTTCTTATAGATTTTTACTACTGGTATATGTAACAAGCATTCTTGATGTTTTCTGTATTTTTGAAGCTATCTAAAAAATTTTTTTGTTACATGTTAATCTAACCATATATGATGGAATTTCATGTTTTCTTACTTCTTTATTGTCAATTATTTTTTGGTTGTATTAATTTTTGTATTAGGTTGCACACTATTATATAGTGTCTTTACTTAGTCATTAAAAATGACTATGTTGGTCATTTTCTCATAGAATGATTATTATAGCATATAAATCATCATGAGCTAAAAATACAAGAACTTAGTTATATATACTGTATAAATCAATATTCTTAGATTCCTCTATGTCAACTGTTAGTTATATATACTATAAATCAATATTCTTAGATTCCTCTATGTCAACTGTTAGTTATATATACTGTATAAATCAATATTCTTAGATTCCTATGTCAACTGTTAGTTATATATACTGTATAAATCAATATTCTTAGATTCCTCTATGTCAACTGTTAGTTATATATACTGTATAAATCAATATTCTTAGATTCCTCTATGTCAACTGTTAGTTATATATACTGTATAAATCAATATTCTTAGACTCTTATGTCAACTGTTAGTTATATATACTGTATAAATCAATATTCTTAGATTCCCTATGTCAACTGCCGCCCATGGCCGAAAACTACATAATTTCAGACCCTCAAGAATCACCTCCACTTGCCCAAGAAGTTGAAATTTCCACCATAGATTTAACACATTCAATTTCGTTGGTCCTGTCTTGAGGTCTCACAAAGCTTACACTCATAGTGATGAATGTTTTCTGGAATCTGGACGTTTCAGAGCATTATGTTGCCAGGTTTTTTTTTTCAGTCCAAATTTAAATTTGCATTGGAAAGACAAAAATGTTTGAAAAATATGCAATAATGTTTGTTAATTTTATATCACCAGTGGGGCTGAAGATCGCCAGGGCTATCTGTGGGATCGTCACTATGGCATGCCTCTGTACCGGTTCCCCATCGCAATGTTGTAAATTGTGTGGCAATCAATCCCCAAGACCCAGAGCTATTGGTTACAGTTAGTGATGATTATACATTCAAAGTCTGGATCTCTCGGTGCAAGTCTAAGGAACGAGCTAGAAAGCTCACAGCTTGAAGGATTCCAACATCAGTGTTAGCTCACCTGGCATTTAGATAGATTTATGACTTGTGAAACTGAATAAATATCTAGAACCTGGCAGGTGATAAAAATTATGCTCAATAATACATGTATTACTAATTTCAAACAGCCAAATGAATTAGCATCTAGAATTAACTAAGATGTTAAAAAAGAATGGGGAAGACAGGATTGAAAGATCAGCCTGTTGACAAGCATTGATTTGACTCTTTTTTATTGTATTTTTTGAAATAATTGTTACAATCAAAATGATGCATCAATGATAATGAATGTTTGAAAATTAGATCTTACTTTGATATGCTGTCAAGCTACAGATTTAAAATGTCACCATTTGTGTACATTGTAATTTGTTGAAATATTTGTCAGCTTTTAATTGATGATTGTCATTTCAGAATTTAAAAAATGATCATGAATGTCAATAATCATCAAATTTGTGTGTTTTTGGTTTTTTTTAAAGGATCTTTGTTGAGCCTGTTTTTTTTTGTTCCCTTTTGAAAATCATAGCTCTATTGTCAGCTGCATGACAGTGATTGCTTTTTGCCATATATATGTATGTATATATAGTTGTTTCTGTGATTCTGTTTATTTAGAATTACAAAATGTCAGCATACAGTGTTATCAGCTGCAGAATGTCTATAACTTTGATGGTCTGTATCTGTATATCAAAGAGAAATGGCAGCTTAATGCAATAGTTCTTGTGTGCACATTTAGCCACATACAGAAATAAGTCATTTTGAATTTTTACTCTTGTCATTCACTCTTTTTTTGTTCATATTTATTTCAGTGTTTTTTAAATTAATACATGTACCAACTACTATAACTTTAGTTCTTTAAGTAATACATGTACCAACTACTATAACTTTAGTTCTTTAAGTAATACCAGCGAAGACAACTTTTGTTATTAACCCATAAAGTGCCAAGTAAAGTTGTATAATGTCCAATTTCCTTAATATTTTAAATGTATATTTGTAATATGTGTACACTTATATAAAATAAATTGATGCAAACTTTTTCAAACTATAAAAAATAACATTTGTCCCTAAATAAAATTTTCTTTCTTTGTATTTACTTCCTCGCGTTAATTTTTTTTACATTATACATTGATTATTTTACAGAGGTTACTGACTGAATAACAAAGTTTCTAATTTAATGGGATTTGTACTCTTGAAGTTTAACAGAGCTGTTTTGTGAATTCACTCATTAGACTAATTCTGCTGTACAACTTGTATAGTCTTAATGAGATGGCTGTTATGTTGCATGGAAATTACTGGATTTTTGTATTAAGCACATGTAATGTATTCATTTAAATTTGGGTAGCTTTGGAAATTTTTCATGATGTTAATATAATGATGTCCTTACTAGATGAAATCCCATACTATATATTTTCGAACTTCAATTCATGTAAAACCTTACTGTAAATAAAATCTAAATGAATCCTTTTATCTGTATTTAAAAATTTGTTTTGTTGATTTAACTAAAACATTTTAATACTAAAAATCAACTGAAAGTGCTGTGTGAAGTTCACATTTTATTGTGCAGTTAACGCGATGATGCTTAGTCCTGTATTTTTCAGTGTTCTTAAACATTACTTATGCCTTCTAGTGTTTCTCCAAAAATATGATATGGCCCAATTTACATTTTGCTTTAAAGGTTGTTTAAGTGTATTTGTTTAAGGAGTCTTCTTTTTCATCTAAATCATTACCATTCCTTTATGTTCAAGAGTCACATTTAGATACTGATTGCTCTAAAATAATTTTATACCAGATTTTATTCTATATAAAATCATAAGATAAGCAAAGGATGGCAAATAGAATTTTTTTTTTAAATGTAAGTAAATGGAAATGAATTTTTATTTGCACATTTTGTTTTAATATGTACGCATAGAAGCAGTATGGTCGCTGGTCCGTCGCAGTAACACGATGCTCGACAGCACCGTTGATGGTGATAACGACTTCAGGAGAAATACGGCGACGATTATATTATTGCCATTACATGCGTGCGCATGAGCTGCGCGCGCATGAGCGCGTGCGAGTGTGCGTGAGCAGAGCGTGGCGCGCGTGACAACAGAGTGCGCGCGGTGAACGTTCAGTAGGCGTGCATGAGCGCGCAAGAGCATGCGCGATGCGGGCGTGAATCGCAGCGCACCAGCACGCATGCAAAGTGCGCGCGATCGCGCGACGCATAAAGCGTGCGCGAGCGAGCGCGCGTGCGCGTATGAACATGTGCGTGCGCGACGCGAGGTGCGAGCAGCAGTGAAAGATAAAGCGAGTGCATGCGAGCGCCGACGCGTGCGAGCGCATGCGCGTAGCGTGCGTGATATTGTTGCGTTTGAATGCGCGCGTTGCGCGGGCGAGCGTGCGTATGCGTGCCTGAGTGCGCATTGCGAATGCGCGAGTGCGGCGCGCATATCGCGAACATGTGCGTGAGCGTTTTGCGAGTGAATATGCGCGCGGGTGAATATTAGCGCCGGCGCGATCGCAGCGCAAATGCACACAAACGGCGTGAAGGCGCAGAGTTCAGCGCAGGTGCCGCTGGCGCAGCATGATGCGGTGAACGCAGAACGTGCGTGAGCGTTCAGGCGGGTAAAGCAGCACAAGTGTGGCGTGAACGAGCGTTTGGGTGTAACGTGCGAGCGTAGTATGATATGCAGAAAGCACTGAGCGTAGCAGCAGATAATGCAAGAGCGTGCGTAATACGAGCAGCGCAGCGTGCGCGCGTGACGCGTGTGTGAGTGCGTTAGCGCAATGCGTAAATGCGGTTGGTAATGCGCAGGTGCATGCGCGCCATGCGAATATTATACGCCCAGCTGGCGCATTAGTGTGGTGTGAAATGGCGTGAACGCGCGGCACGAGCGTGCGTGGTCATGCGTGAGCGTGCGAGCGTGAGTGCGAATGCGAGCGGTAGGCGTACGATGGATGGCGCATGCACGCGGCGGCGCGCATAAAACGCGTGCAGCGTAATGGCGTGATATTGAGCGCATGTGAAAGCGCGCGCAGCAGTGGGCGTGGCGTGCAATGCGGTGAGTGTGAATGTGCGAGTATTTCAGGGCGCAGTGAAACAGCGTGAGGTGAGCGTGAAAGTGTATCGTTCGCCCGCGCCTGCCCTCCCACCAGGCACTTTACATTAAAATCCTCGCCCTCGAATCTTCACCGCATATTGTCCAGAGTTTCCGCCATGTCTTCACGCTCCTGATATTTTACACCATATATCATCTCATCATGGACTTTATCCATGCGGACATCTCATCCATATATACTTACCGCTGCAGCGGGATATCTCTCATTCATGACACTTTACAATAAGCTCTTTTTTCAGTGTCACTCCTTCAATAGCATCTCTAAATTAAGACAGTTTCTTATAAGCAAACCTACATCGCCTTACTTTGCCACTCCGCGGCTCATACGTCAAACTCGGCTAAATATGTCTTTCAAGTACCAGAAGCCTCTCGCTGCGCACCGAAGCTGCCATGTATAGTCTATAAATGTCAACTTCATTTTAAGTAGCACAGGCAAACTGTATCGTCAATACTGGTTACTTTCGTCACTCTTGGTTGTTTTCTTGTTTTTTTTCAGCAGAGTAAATGGGGGGGGGTTAAAAAAAGAATAATATGTTCATACCTACTATAGAGTTTATTATTTAGTGTTACGCTGGCTCGAGAATATTTGACTATTGAAAGACGATGAAAATTAAACAAAGACGTACATTATTTTCCACAAACACATAACAATAAACATCTCATACACACACACAAACACACATAAAACGTTTTGAAACATTCACACTAAAGTCATAAACATGTATATGTTTTCCTATTTTCATTTTCTAACATTTTCTCTTCTCTTTCTCTCTCTCACACACACACACACACCACACATACATTCCTTAAATCACGCTAAGACTTTAACTCCTCCCCGTTTTATCTTTCCCCACACAATAATAATAATATAATAATAATATAATTACCACCCCGATATAATTAAAGAGACGTAAGATAGGTGGGGCGCTAAAACTCGCTATCAAACTCAGATGTAGACTAAGCAAACACATGATATTAAAACCTCAAATTTTTTAAATATAGATAAAATACAGAATAAAAAAACCAAAACATATCCCGCAGGGGGGCCGCCATGGCAGGCAGTGGAACTTCCCTATGATCTAAAAATAGTGTATCTAAAACCCCGGGACCAAAAACCCCCCCCACAATCCACCACACACCCGCGCCCCCGGAAGAAACCCCGTAGTTTTAAAAAGATGTACTGGATTAACGAGAAAGAATGGAAACCTTGGCTAACACCCCCGCCCACATGTACAACATTACGAGCGGGACTGCTTGCGCTAACAGGTCGTGCGGTTCGATCAACCAATGACCGTTTCCAGGTTTTATTGGAAATGTTAAAGTCCCTCATGTCCAATCATCTCTGACTTCAGTAAGTACAGGTTGGCAGCCGCGCACGGGGTTTTCGGTCTATATTTTTAAAAAAAAAAAAAATTAGATATAAATATTATTAGCAGAGATAGTATGGTAATCTATGCACTATGTGCCCAGTGCATAATATGTGCCTCCTACAACAATAACATCACTTGGGCCGTGGGCCACTACATGCCCTGTTGTGTGCCACGAACACAATAGTCGACAAATAACAACATCAAAAATTGACAATCTAAATGTCAAAAATTCTCGGTTGTTTTACAGGTGGGTTGGGCCACCATGAGTATCTGGGGCGGTCGACTTTTCCACTTTCTTTACGTTTCTAAGAACGTACTACAGGTCATAACATTATTCCTTGACACACAGTTCGGCATTTTCCCGGCTCACGTTTGCCAGAAGGTTTACATTTTAAGGAAGAAAATATTGGGGGAAACGAAGCTGTTTACAATTGAAAACAGGTAATGGGTTTTTTTTTCCTAGGATCACAGTAACACCAATACACGGACATGCCGGGCGTAGCGACTTCGCCATCCGGCAAGTTGTTCGGTTTGGCGGGCCTATATCGACTGCCATCTAAAAAGCCTGACTTGCTT
Organism: Bulinus truncatus; assembly: GCA_021962125.1. Classification (NCBI taxonomy): domain Eukaryota; kingdom Metazoa; phylum Mollusca; class Gastropoda; family Planorbidae; genus Bulinus; species Bulinus truncatus. The sequence continues at coordinate 3,319,876 of JAGDYQ010000078.1, read as the reverse complement.
GTCAAAATAGGTCAACCGTTTAGAATTCTATTTACCCTGTTGTCTTCCAACAGATGATTGGCAAACAGGTAAATAGAATTCTAAATGGTTGACCTGACACGACAAGCCATTGAACTTTGAATGACGTCATTATATAGACCCATAAACCCATACCGGACAACCTTGGGTAACGAGTCATACGCTGACACTCGTCCATTGTGTTGGTGTCGCCTGTGATCTAGGAAAAAAAAACCCATTACAGGTGTTTTGTAATTGTAAACAGCTTCGTTTTTTTTCCCCCCAATATTTTCTTCCTTAAAATGTAAACTCTTATCTGGCAAACACAATTGCAAGTAATGCCAGGGGGGAAAAATGCCAGACTACGAGTAAATGACCCAGTCAAGGAATAATGTTATGACCTGGTGTAATTACGTTCTTAAACGTAAAGAAAGTGGAAAAAAAAAATTCACCAATTGAGTCGACCGCCCCAGTGCCCCGCTCATGATAGGAGGTGGCCCAACCCACCTGTAAAAAAAACAACCGGAATTTTGTTTGTTAGTTGTCAATTTTGATGTTGTTATTTGTCTGACTTATTCGTGACTAAGTTGGCACAACAGTTGGGCGGGGCGTCATTGTAGTGGCCCACGGCAGGTGATGTTATTGTTGTAGGAGGGCCACCTTAAAACATCTTTTTTTTCGGAAGGGGCCTCAAGTTGCCATAGACGCCACTTGTTATATCACTGTGTAATTACATATCTGTTTTTTTTTTTTTTTTCTAAATATATGACCAAAAAAAAACCCCATTAAGGCACTGTGTGGTTAGCACAACGCCCAGCCACCTTTACTTACTACTGAAGTCAGGACTCCATTTAAAGATGGGTGGACATGAGGGACTTTTAACCAAGTTTCAATAAAACCTGGAAACATTCCATTGGTTCTCTCCGAGGATCGAACCCGCGACTACCGATTAGGTCAGCAGTCCCTTCATCATTGTATGTGGGCAGGGTGTTATTTCCAGCCAAAGTTTCCATTCTTTCTCATTAACCAAATTTGAAAATCTTTTGAAGACTGTACGTTTCTTCCGAAACGTGTAAAGGAACTGATGGTCGTGCGTAAAAGCAGTGAGGACCAATACATATTTTAGATCATAGGGAAAGTTCCCACTATATCTCCCGTGGTGCCTCCATGGCAATCGCACTATTTGGTTATGGTGGGATATGTTTTTTTTTTATTCTGTATTTGACATCTGTGTTTAAAATTTGAGTTTTGACATCATGTGTTTGATAACTTGGTCTACATCTGAGTTTGATAACTTGAGTTTAACCTATTACACCTATCTGCGTCTCACTGAGTATATCAGGGTGTGTGTGTGTGTGTGTGTGTGTGTGTGTGTGTGTGAGAGAGAGAGAGAGAGAGATAAAGACATAGGGAGGAGTTAAAGTCTTCTCTTCTTTATGATTAAGTGTGTGTATGTGTGAGTGTGTGTGTGTGTGTGAGAGAGAGAAAGAGAGAGAGAGAGTGTTGAAGATAGAGAGAGAAAATAGGGAAAGCGTGCTCATGTTTATGACTTAGTGTGTGTGTTTGTGTGTGTGAATGTTTGTACTTGTTTATGTGTGTGTTTGTGTGTGTGTATGAATGTTTGTATTTGTTTATATGTCTGTTTGTGGGAAAGAATGATACGTCTTTGTTTGTTTTTGTTTCGTTCTTTTCAATGAATAAATATATTTATAGAGCCAGCGTGAAGCACTGAAACTGTCAAACTCTACTAAGTAGGTCATTATGACCTCTGGCCAATTCTTTTTTTTTAACCCCCCCCCCCATTTATAATTTGAACTCTGTCAAGAACAAAAAAAAACAAAAACAACCAAATTTGACAAGAAACCATTGCTCAATATTGAACGAGCTATTTTCAGTTTACCTGTGCTACTTAAAAAAATGAGATTGACGTTTATAGACTACTTCCATTGTGCCCAGCTTTGTCCGGTTATGCATATAACACACTGACAGGGGAAAATTTCTAATGCGTCCAAAACTCGTTACCCATGGGTTGGGGGGAGGATATTTATAGCCGAGTTTTATTTGTATGAGCCGCGAGTGAACTAAAGTAAAAAAAAAACAAAAAAATGTAGAGTTTGCACACTTTATAAAGCTAATGTAATTTTTTTAGTAAGTGAATGCTATTGAGGGAATTGACACTGAAAAACAGTAACGTAAAGATGTCCACATGAATGAAGATGTCCATATGGATAAAGATGTCCATATGGATGAAGATGTCCATATGGATAAAGATGTCCATATGGATGAAGATGTCCATATGGACAAAGATGTCCGAGGCGCGTTGTGGAAGGGGAGGGGCATGTAGTCAGGGCTCTGGGTTAGTATGCGGGTGGGGGTGGGGCGAAAGTTTTATGTAAAAGTATGCCCTGAATTGGGAGGGGGCGGGTATTGCGCGCGGAGCGGTTGTCCTACACTCACACACTTTCACACTCACACATACACTCACACACTGACTCACATACATATTCACACCCACAAACACTCACACATACTCACACACATTCACACTCACACACATTCACACACATTCACACCCACATACTCTCAAACACACACACACTCACATACACTCAAACACACACTCACACACTCATTCACACTTTCACACACGTTCACACTCACACACACATTCACACGCACTCACACACGTTCACACTCACACACACTCACACACTCACAAACACTCACACACACTCACAAACATTCACACTCACACACTCACACACACTCACACATATTCACACACATCTACACACACACACTCATTCACACTCGCACACACACTCACACACACTCACACACATTCACATTCACGCACATTCACACTCACACACATTCACACCCACACACTGTCACACACACACTCACACACACATTCAGACACATTCACACTCATATTCACACATAACAACACACACACTCACACACTCTCACACACACACATTCTTAACCACAAACACACACACTCACACACATTCACACTCACACACTCACACACACTCACACACACATTCACACCCACACACACATATATTCACACACCTACACACACACTCACAAACACTCATGTACACACACTCACACATTCACATCTGCACACACACTCACACACACACACTCAAACAGACTCGCACACATTCACATACACACACTCATACACACTTACACTCACACACATTCACACCTGCACACACACTCACACACACACTAAAACACACTCACACAATTTTCACACACACCTACACACACATTCACACTCGCACACACACTCACAAACACTCACACACATTCACACTCACACATTCACACACACTCACACACATTCACACCCACACACTGTGACACACACACACTCACACATACACTTAGACACACTCACACACATATTCACACACCTTCACACACACACACTGACACACACATTTACAACCACAAACACACACACTCACACACATTCACACATTCACACTCACACACTCACAAACACACATTCACACCCACACACATATTCACACACACCTACACACACACTCACAAACACTCACACACACACTCACACACACTCACACATATTCACGTACACACTCACATACACATTCACACCCACACACACTCACACATTCACACATGCACACACACTCACACACACACTCAAACACACTCACACACACATTTACATACACACACTCATACACACTAACACTCACACACATTCAAACTTCACAAACACTCACACACACTCACACACACATACACACTCACACACACATTAACACTCACACACACTCATTCACACTCGCACACACACTCACACACATTCACACTCACACACTCACTCACACATTCACACTCACACACACTCACTCACACATTCACACACACTCACACACATATTCACACTCACACATACACACTCACACACACACTCACTCACACACACACACTTACATACACAATCACACACACAATCACACACACACTCACACACACACTCAAACACATTCACACACATTCACAGATTCACACTCACACACATTCACACCCACACACGCTCACACACACTCACACATACTCTTACACACTCATACACATATTCACACACACCTACAGACACATTCACACCCACACACACTCACAGACATATTCACACACACCTACACACACACTCACAAACACTCACACACACACTCACACACACACTCATACATACACCCACACTCATGCACACACACACACAATTATATATATATATATATATATATATATATATATATATATCATCGCAAATATTTATTTCTCTAAATTTCAATTTCTTGCGGGATATGTGTTAATACTCTGAGTGATATCTATGTAGTCATAATGAAACGTAAATATGAGCTACACACAGACGGATTAGCATTATACAAATATACGAGATTACTAGATCAAGTAGAAACAGAGCGATTAGCATTATATAAATATACGAGATTATTAGATCAAGTACAGAGGATTAGCATTATACAAATATACGAGATTATTAGATCAAGTAGAAACAGAGGGATCTTCTTAGCAGAAGCTTAATTAAAATCTTTGTAATATTTTTTACTCTTTTTGTTTTTAAATGCAATTTTTTGAACCGCTGATAGGAAATAAAAAAAAAATAGATTTCAAATTAGAAATCAAAAGAAGTTTAAGAACCAGTGGTCTAGAAAAGTGAAATAAATTTCATGTACAGTAGGGTTATGACTTTTTTGTAACCTCATATTTATTTACATGGCAAGAAAAGGTGACTTTTAATGAGTGTATTATGACACAAATAACCTTTTCTGAAAATATTTGAAAAACCTTCCCCACCAAACCATAAAACGAATATTATATATTAATATATATAACACAACACTGTAATGGAAAGTTACATAAGAACAATAAGTGCAATGCATGTAAGCATGTGTGTAGAGATGTCCAAAATATGAAATAATAATAAAGGACAGCATAGGAAACATAAATTAAGTTTTATGCTTCATCATTAGTGAGAATAAAACAGTTATTAGTGTCTTAGAAGTCTCACAACGCGGAACAATATCTTGCATTATTTGTATAGCTCTTTCTGCATAGCAGTTACTTCGTTCTATACCAGGTATTGCTTAATCTTCACAGACCCAGTGCCTCAAGAAGCATCTTTCTGCTTCAGTGTATCTATGCAAAGCAGGTGCTAAAATCTCTTTTCCTATTTTCCAGTCATTTTGATCTGAAAACCATACTTCAGACCATGCATGTCCTCGCTATGAAAGTACACACAAGTTCAAATTTCTCGTTTCTATTTTCCAGAATGCCAGAAGTGCTAGTATTGCACTTGAATTCCAACGAGCGTTACTTAAAGCCGTCAGTCTCTGGAAGTGAATTACTGGAAAGGTTTTATTTCATTCGTAATAGTGAAATACTTGCGTCAAATGATGTAAGAACTTCATGTCGTCTTTACATCCTTTGTTTTCTCACATGATTTCTGAACTACTATCTTGAGAATCAAGTGATTCTTTAAGTGACTCTTAATTTGCGCTAATTTCAGCAACAAATGGATAAGAAATGTTTGGATTAGACGTTTCCCTGCCGAAAACAGAATCCATAGCATGCTTGAGTACTAGGCCTAAAACATGATGCTGGCAGCCTATATACTGAGGGATTTGTCCACTGTTCTGTTGACAGTAATTTTGCAGCTTGCGTACCACACCATTTTTGCTGCCAGAATTTGTATTCCTTGTATCGCAAATAATTACTCGAATACATGAATAGAGTTCGTATTCAGCTAGAACAGACCTTCGCTGTAAATATTGTCTCTGCTTTTCCATTTGTCAGAGACAATATGGCTAATCGAATTTCTTTTTCAACGTTTTTCAGTAAAACAACTTGTTTTTCTCATTCTATTCTTTTTCTGTCAAAATGTATGCATCATTCAAAATTTTGTAAGCTGTTTTTATAAACTGCAACTTCAACAAATCTGGTTCTTTATAGGTTGCCTTATACACTCCTGACTGCGAAGGAGCTTCAATATTGGGAGAGTGTTCGCTTATTATTTTTAAAATTTACAAGCTTTATTTGTTGACAAATTTGCTTTCCTACAAAATTAATTACAAACAGACGATTACAGTTGAATGAAATTGAAATAAAAGAATACAATATTCTCAAATCAACCAAGCAGACTTTCCCTATTCCAAGCAGACCACTCGTGACAATTACCAAACAAAGTTATCATAAGATTTGACCATTATTGGTACAGTTGCAGTAGACGCATAATATATTCAAAAAGTGCACTTAAAATTTAAAATAAACTTTTTTGATTTATTTTGTTTCAGACATGAAGGTAAAAAATACCCTATAAAGTTCCTGGATGTAATTAATGTAATCATATACTTTTTAATGCGCAATCCATAAAGAAGTAATTTTATTGAAAAATGCTTCTTATTTGTAAACACAAGATGGCGTTGGTGGGGAAGGTTTTTTTGAATGAAAAATAAATCAATATTATTTTCATATTTTGTTCACAATTGCTCATTTAAAAATGCCATGTAAAATAAGATTCTGAAAAAAAAATGCAAAAAGTACTAACCCTAATGTACAGATAGGCGCACACCATGTTTGTGTTAACGGCTTATGATATTTTTAGTATCGCTGCAGTTTTGTGAGAAAATATTGTATGTGTAAAGCAAAACATTGTATGTGTAAAGGAAAACATTGTATGTGTAAAGGAAAACATTGTATGTGTAAAGGAACATACTGTATGTGTAAAGGAAAACAACTTTGTATGTGTAAAGGAAAACATTGTTTGTGTAAAGGAAAACATTGTATGTGTAAAGGAAAACATTGTATGTGTAAAGGAAAACATTGTATGTGTAAAGGAACATAATGTATGTGTAAAGGAAAACAACGTTGTATGTGTAAAGGAAAATATTGTACGTGTAAAGGGAAGGGGGGAAGGGAATACTTTTTTCAGAACATTTTTTTAACTGTAAACTTTTATTATTTCAGAGATTGTTAAATTTAATTGGTAAATGTTGAATAAAACGTAATATTCTAATAACTATTTTTTCATATACTAAGTAATGGTAAATAATAAATGCTCTTCAATGTAAATTAATTAACGGGAAAAAAAATCAACAACAACTAATAACAAACAAATAATAAAATAAGACATCTACCAGACGTTCATGATGTACTACGTTCAACATTTAGATATATGACCGTTTACCCATTTACTCGCCCCCCTCCTCCCCAATGCCAGTAAATGGTTCTCCGATACTCTAACATTCATATTCAACACAAAGTCAGCATGCAGCGGTCGTAATGACACGTCCTCCAACCTTTTGTGTAGGTCGGCTCGCATTAGCTCTATTGCGCTTGCTATTAGAAATAAGTAAAAAAATAATTTATATAAATAATAGCAGTGTGGGTTCTGCGTTAAATCGAAAGTATTCCAGTTTAAAATACAATCATGGAAAAAATCGGATCTGCCCGATACCAAAAATAACCTGCCCTACCGATCAAGCCCTAAGGGGATTTCACTCTATGCAAAGGTTTTGCAGGGTACAGCTAGTAATAAATATAAAAAACAACAACTACAACAAGGAAAATCAAACAGTAAGCAGGGAGTGGGGGAAGTGGTTCAAAGGTAGTGAGTGGCCTGTCCAAGCAATAGGTGTGTTCAAAGGTAATGGATAGTCTAAGGGGGTTCAAAGGTAATGGATTGTCTAGGTGGGTTCAAAGTTAATGGATAGTCTATGCTATGGTTGGGTTCAAAAGCAGTGGCTACTCAAAGCTACGGTTGGGTACAAAGGTAATGGATAGTCTATGCTATGGTTGGGCTCAAAGGCAGTGACAAGTCTAGGCTACGGTTGGGTTCAAAGGGAGGGGCTAGTCTAGGATGGAAGTCGGTTTAAAGAAAGAAGCCAGGATAAGGTAGAGTTTTATAAAAAAAAAGTATGCATTTTTTTTCTTCTTTCAATTACGTAAAGTTAAAGTTTAAAAGACAGATGTAAATGCTCAAAACAATCCACCCTAATTGATGGTAAGGTCCGTCGATCCACCCCCCTCCCTTCCTCAAGCAATACCCGAAACGACACCACTGTATGCATGCTATAGGTCAATAGTTCTCAATCGGCGGTACGCGTACCCCAAGGGCTACTAAAAAGATTAAGCAGCGACATACAATTTTCGTTAAAAAAAAAAAAAACCAAGAATTCTAAGAAGGTCGCAAGGTTAATGTTTGACGCATCAATAGACTGTGTAAAGAGGGAGGGGGGGTGTACCGCGGACATATTTTTGCATCCTTTGGGGTTACAGTCGCGAGAGAGAAAAAAAGGGGCTCAGAACCGCTGCTAGCATGGGAGGGAACCAATCCGCGTCTTTCATAATGGCTTCAAAGCCATTGCACACTGACATGGATGAAACGGAAATGAATAAACAAACAAAAGCATTCGGTGGGGGGAGTGGGGAGCAAGTTTGGCGGATTGGCGGTACCCGCCAAAGTTTTGTGGGCGGTTAATGCCTTATGATGTCTTTAATCATGTAAAAAAATAACGCATAAAATTTAGTAACGGAATATTATTAAATTTTTTCGATGACTTTACTTATTCGGAAGATTTTTTTTGCGGATTTATTAATTTCTTTAACATGTGCATTTCATACATACATCAAGTTAGTTCATAACATTCAAACAACACATTAGTCCACAACATGGATGCAACGCATGATCTCCCACATACAGCTCCGTAGCGTGAAAATTCTACAGCAGAGGCCAGGCATTCTACAGCAGGGGCCAGGCAATAGCAGGGGGGTGGCAGGTAAAACATTTTACTGAGTAGAACAAATAAGCAGAGCGGGCCAGACAAAACGCAGTGGGGGGCCGGCCCCCCTGCCCCCCGCACGCTACGGGCCTGCCCACATAACAGACTTGTCCATTACATACTTACAGTTGTATATTAATTGCCAATGAAACACATTTGTTCATCACACACATAAATGCCCAGTCACCTGCACATGCCGAACCACTTTCAAATGTCCAGCCACCTTCACATGTTGAGCCACTTTCACATGTCCAGCCACATTCACATGCCGAACCACTTTCACATGTCCAGCCACCCTCATATATTAAACCACTTTTACATGTCCAGCCACCTTTATATGCCGAACCACTTTCACATGTACAACCACCTTCATAAGCCGAACCACTTTCACATGTCCAGCCATCTTCATATGTCGAACCACTTTCATATGTCCAGCCACCTTCATATGTTGAACCACTTTCACTTGTCCAGCCACCTTCATATGCCGAACCACTTTCACATGTCAAGCCACCTTCATATGTTGAACCACTTTCACATGTTGAACCACTTTCACATGTTGAACCACTTTCACATGTCCAGCTACCTTCACATGCCGAACCACCTTCACATGTCCACATAATACATCTAATAAGTTAATATTTTATATAGTTCATCCCAAAGAAAATAATCCTCATTATGGGCATAGAATCTTAACAAAAACAACCCCCGACCATTAAACTTTGAATCTAACATCCAACTATTTCTTCTGTTTCCAATTCTCTTCCACTTAGCCCCACACCCATCCTTCCCTCCCTGCCCCGCCCGCCAACCCCCTTCCACTCAAGACATGCTCGAATCGCAGTGGGTCTCAATGTACATACGACAAACCCTGTTAACAATACCACGTGACACTTCTCCCTACCTCCGCCCCCCCTCCCCGTAAAACGCTCCTTTTCCAACCCTATAACCCCATTCCTACAGTTCTTTTTTTTTTTAATAATTTTATAATTTATCATGTTTAACATGACGTATTAAAAAAAAGAGAAAAATAGCTCTGTTGCATCTCGAATCGTCTGCTTGACTCCCCCCCCCCCTTCTGCAACCATTTGGTTTTTTCCCTCCCCTATCCCAACCAACTCGGTAATATATATTTGAGCGCGTTAACAATCAGTCTATATACAAAAAATAGCTGTTTATATAATTCATTCCAAAGACAATAATCCTCATTATGGGTACAGAAGCTTAACAAAAACAACCCCCGACTATTAAACTTTGAATCTAACATCCAACTTTACATATTTTGCGCATTCCAACTTTACATAATTTGTGCACACTACTCTATATCATTTAAAAATCTTAATTCATTAATAAGAAATCCTTGTTGTGTTTAGAATTCCCCATCATTTCATTTTTATTCAAGCAAGAGCCATTTGATGAACAAAATGCGCACCAAACATACTCTTATTTAGTAAGTTGTCTTTTGTCAGTTACTATAATTTTGGAATTCCCCAGACTATTTTAATACTGGCGGTCGACGCGCGCTGTTTTTTTTTTTTAACTCCGCGAATGTGTGACGTAGAACTCAAGACTTTTTTTTTTTTAGCAATGTACTCTTTCAACTCGTGCGGTGCCGTGTGTTTGTAACGTGAAGACATACATGTGACTTTTATTGCCATGAACATCCTATACACCGCACGATGTGAAGGTCTGTCAAACCACCGTCTATGTTAGCCGATTATGTTTATAAAGAAGTGGATTTAGGTACATCCATAAGACCCGAGAGGAGTCTTGCCACTCTCTTGGGTTCGAACCGAGAACCTTCCGCTTTGTTCTCGAGCACTCTACCGCATTAGCATCCCTTGCCCATATTGATAATGTTTAAGACAAACTTTAATGTTATTAGTTGGAACAGCCACCCAAAGGTCTCTGCATATCACTGCATAACTATTTCTTTTTACTAACTTTATCTTTTTCTTCTAACTGTCTTTATCTATTTCTTCCAAATAACTTTATCTATTTCTTTTTACTAACTTTATCTTTTTCTTCCGACTATCTTTATCTATTTCTTCAAAATAACTTTATCTTTTTCTTCCAACTATCTTTATCTATTGTTTCCAAATAACTTTATCTATTTCTTTTTACTACTTTATCTATTTCTTTTTACTAACTTTATCTTTTTCTTCCGACTATCGTTATCTATTTCTTCAAACTAACTTTATCTTTTTCTTCCAACTATCTTTATCTATTTTTCCAACTAACTTTATCTCTTTCTTCCAACTAATTTTATCTATTTCTTCCAACTAACTTTATTTCTTCAAATTAACTTTATCTATTTCTTCCAACTAACTTTATCTATTTCTTTATACCCTTTGCATTTAAAACGTTATGGAATCTGTAAAATAGGTTAATAATAATATCCATTTTCTTTATATACATATATGTATGTATATATTACCTTTAACAAGAAATAGGAAATTCACCACTAGTACATAATAGCAGACTCACCGTAGTTTAACTTGACCTTTTGACTTCATTGTACCTGCCGTCTAGCGACACTTCCCCCCCCCCCCTCTCAGATCCGTCCCCCCAGAATTTCCCCTTTCCTTTTTGGCAGAGTTTGATTCTTCTAGAACTGTCAGCCATAGAATATAAATAAAACAGACTTGTACAGTTACAGGCCAGCAGACGACTGAAACCCAACCTACGTGGCGGTAAGTAGATTTCATTTAAACTTGAAAATATATTACCTAATTTAGTGGTCGGCAAAGTGCGGCTCCGGAGCCGCATGTGGCTCTTTGGCTCATTAAGTGCGGCTATGGCATTTAATTTTATTTGGCTCTTTGGCTGATACGTTTTCCGACCACTGGCCTAATGGATGATGCAGGGCCTTTCTTATTGATAGACAAACCAAACTGGTCTCTGTCTAAGGGGGGGGGGGCTTAGTTTGCTAGGAGCCGACAGGATAGGGCTTTGTACAATTTATCAGTTATGATTTTTCGGAAACATACTATGGTCTGAGACACTTAGATAATATTAAAGGGGAGGGGGAGGGAGGGAAGGGGTTTATAAATTCTACGTGAAGTAGCTATTGGTTAGCTTTTGCATCCTGGGATGCCTACCTATTATGCCAGGGGGTCGTATGAAGGAAGGACGCCTGGAAACACTAATAAGTTGCGACCGGCTAAATGACTTGGCATTTGAAACGCTTCTAGTAGAGGTTACCCAGTTGTTAAAAGATAGGCCCCACTTAAACATCCTATGTACACTTTTTTTTTCCCTTAGACAATTACATTTTAATTTTCAAAAAATTCATACTGATATAAAAAGTTTCATTTATTTATTATAGTGAATGACAGAAATAGACAATAGTGTAGCCAAAAACACGTAAATGTATAGCCAAAAACACGTTAAAATGTAGCCAAAAAAGAAAACAAGGCATTCATTTTTGACTTTGTCGACATCATGAAATAATTTTTTATAAGACAAGAATTATCATAAAAATTTCATAATGACTGAGAATTATTTAAAATAGTAAAAACAGTACATACAAACGTAAAACACATTGACAGCATTCACAGTTTTATCACCCATAGGCTAGGGATCTTCACAGTAACTGCACAGTATTTCTATATGGACACTAATCATTACAATAATAACCGTATGACTGGTTACCATCTCACACACAACATGAAATTGTAATTAACTAATGTAGTTTATAATATGAACGACATTTTATTAAACGCACATACAACACACTTGATCCATCTCAGTACAACATACTTGGTCCATCTCACACATGCAACACAATTGGTCAATGACATACATACAAACACACTTGGTCCACCTCATACATACAAAACACTTGGTCAATCACAGACCTACAACACACCTGGTCCATCTCACACATACAACACACTTGGTCCATCTCACACATACCACACACTTGGTCCATCTCATACATACAACAAACTTGGTCCATCTCATTCATACAAACACACTTGGTCCATCTCATACATACAAACACACTTGGTCCATCTCATACATACGACACACTTGGTCAATAACATACCTACAACACACTTGGTCCATTTCATACATACAAACACACTTGGTCCATCTCATACATACAAACACACTTGGTCAATCACATACATTCAACACACTTGGTCCATCTCACACATACAACACTCTAATTTCAACTCACACATATAACACAAATGGTTCATCTCACACAGACAACACACGTGTCCATCTCACACATACAACACACGTGTCCATCTCACACATACAACACACGTTTCCATCTCACACATACAACACACTTGGTCCATCTCACATACATAGAATCGGAATATAAGTTCTCGAAATAAATCGAATTCAGAATTGTTAATTAAAGAAATAAAACCCGTGAGATTCGTTAGCTCATTTTAAAGCTTTTGTAACAGAAGGACAACATTAATCAAGTCTAGTCCTTACAGTTTCTAAATAAGGGTTTCAGACTTACATATTTTTTATGCTCTGGCGATCGAGAAAATATTTGGAGACTGCATGAATACCGTATCTTCCTTCGAAGGGGTTTATGAGCTGTTTTTTTTAATCTGACTGGTGCAGCATTCATATAATTTTTGCTGCAGATGAATTTCGAAGAAACTCCAATGCCAGCACCGATTTTAGTATTGTCTACACTGTTTAATACTTCAAATAAAAATCTTCCAATGTCTTTACGGTAATGATTGTCACTCTAGCGATTGAGCTATTATGATTCGCAATATTTCTGTTTCGTCTTTTTGAGCGCTAGCTTTTTATGCTCTAAGTCTACTATCATCTTTCAGTCATTCAAATATTTTCTAATCAGCATTTTGCATGGGACAGATAATAGTCTGATTCCTAGCCATTGGTTTCATTCTTGTAATATTTAGCTGACTTTATATTTCAATATATGAGTATTACTTTCAACATCTTGCCTACTGTATACTCTATACATGGCATATGCTATGTTTAGCACTTTATTGGATGTATACATAAACTTATGTAAGGCAGATACACTAATACACTCATAACACACAAACACACACTCAAACACACACTTATGTAAGGCAGATACACTAATTCACTCATAAACACAGTCAAACACACACTTATGTAAGGCAGATACACTAATTCACTCATAACACACAGTCAAACACACACTTATGTAAGGCATGTACACTAATACACTCTTAACAAACAAACACACACTTAAGTAAAGCATGTACACTATTACACTCTTAACACACAAACACAAAGTCAAACACACACTTATGTAAGGCATATACACTAATACACTCTTAACACACAAACACACACATATTCACGCTTACTCGTTCAAGTAAAACTTCAAATGGGACATTGTTCAAAATTTAGTAAAGAAATAATTCTGTACATTCATTATTACTTGACTGATAATTAGAAATCTATTTCTCTTTATGCTACAATACTAAATCTTGTAAATTGTACGCATGGGTCGGCGAATTTTCAACTATTTTTTTTATAGTGGACCGCGAAACTTAAAAGTTTTAATAATCTCGGGTCTACATTATTTATACAATATTTTAATCTGATCGTATGCATACTTTATTCATACCTGCCCATTTGTAGCTGCTCATTCGTACCTGCTCATTATTACATATTCATTTATATCTGCTAATTCATATCTGTTCATTCTTACATGCTGATTCTTACCTGCTGATTCTTACCTGCTCATTCTTACCTGCTCATTCTTACCTGGGTCATTAATATCTGCTAATTCATACCTGCTCATTCTTACATGCTCATTCATATCTACTCACTCTTACATGCTCATTCTTACATGTTCATTTATATCTGCTAATTCATAACTGTTCATTCTTACAAGTTCATTCATATCTACTCATTCTTACATGCTCATTCTTGCATGCTCATTCTTACCTGCTCATTCTTACCTGATCATTCTTACATGGTAATTTATATCTGCTAATTCATACTTGCCTATTTGTACCTGCACATTCATACCTGCTCATTCTTACTTGTTCATTTATATATGCTAATTTATACCCGTTCATTCTTACCTGCTCATTCTTACCTTAACATTCTTACATGCTCATTTATATCTGCTAATTCATACCTGTTTATTCTTACATGTTCATTCTTACCTGCTCATTCTTACAAGTTCATTTATATCTGCTAATTCATAACTGTTCATTCTTACATGTTCATTCATAACTGTTCATTCTTACATGTTCATTCATATCTACTCATTCTTACCTGCGCATTCTTAATGTTCATTTATATCTGCTATTTTATACCTGTTCATTCTTACCTGCTCATTCTTACCTGATCATTTTTACATGGTAATTTTTATCTGCTAATTCATACTTGCCTATTTGTACCTGCTCATTCATACCTGCTCATTCTTCCTTGTTCATTTATATATGCTGATTCATACCTGTTCATTCTTACCTGCTCATTCTTACCTGCTCATTCTTACATGTTCATTTATTTCTGCTAATTCATAACTTTTCATTCTTACAAGTTCATTCATATCTACTCATTCTTACATGCTCATTCTTGCATGCTCATTCTTATCTGCTCATTCTTAATGTTCATTTATATCTGCTAATTTATACCTGTTCATTCTTGCCTGCTCATTCATACCTTCTCATTCTTACTTGTTCATTTATATCTGCTGATTCATACCTGTTCATTCTTAGCTGCTCATTCTTACATGTTCATGTATATCTGCTAAATCATAACTGTTCATTCTTACATGCTGATTCTTACCTGCTCATTCTTACCTGCTCATTCTTACCTGCTCATTCTTACCTGGGTCATTAATATCTGCTAATTCATACCTGTTCATTCTTACATGCTCATTCTTGCATGCTCATTTATATCTGCTAATTCATACCAGTTTATTCTTACATGCTCATTCTTACCTGCTCATTCTTACATGTTCATTTATATCTGCTAATTCATAACTTTTCATTCTTACATGTTCATTCATATCTACTATTTCTTACATGCTCATTCTTACATGTACATTCTTACCTGCTCATTCTTACCTGCTCATTCTTACTTGTTCATTTATATATGCTGATTCATACCAGTTCATTCTTACCTACTCATTCTTACCTGATCATGCTTACATGTTCATTTATATCTGCTAATTCATATCTGCCCCTTCGTACCTGCTCATTTATACTTTCACATTCTTACTTGTTCATTTATATCTGCTGATTCATACCTGTTCATTCTTACCTGCTCATTATTACATGTTCATTTATATCTGCTAATTCATAACTGTTCATTCTTAATGCTCATTCAGATCTACTCATTCTTACATGCTCATTCTTGCATGCTCATTCTTACCTGCTCATTCTTACATGTTCATTTATATCTGCTAATTTATACCTGTTCATTCTTACCTGCTCATTCTTACCTGCTCATTCTTACATTTTCATTTTTATCTGCTAATTCATACCTGTTCATTTTAACCTGCCCATTCGTACTGTTCATTCTTACCTGCTCATTCTTACCTGCTCATTCTTACTTGTTCATTTATATATGCTAATTCATACCTGTTCATTCTCACCTGCTCATTCTTAACTGCTCATTTTTGCATGCTCATTTACATGTGCTAATTCATACCTGTTAATTCTTACACGCTCATTTGTAGCTATATAATTCTTACCTGCTCATTCTTAAATGCTCATTTATATCTGCTAATTCATACCTGTTCAATCTTAAATGCTCATTCTTTCCTATATAGTTCTTACCTGCTCATTCTTACATGCTCATTTATACCTGCTAATTTATACTTGTTTATTCTTATATGCTCATTTTTACATGCTCATTTTTACATGCTCATTCTTACATGCTCATTTATATATGCATATTCATACCTGTTAATTCTTACCTGCTCATTCTTACCTGCTCATTCTTACCTGCTCATCTACACCATCTCTTTCATGCTTACTCTTTCTTACTTGCTCATCCTTATGTGCTCAGTCATACCTGTGCATTTCTACATGATCCGTCATACCTGCATATACTTAACATTGTTGTTTATATAAAAACTATTCTTTGTGTGTAACAAAATGTTTCCCTTTTTTTTTCAGATCAAATATCCTTTCCAAAATGTCTGATTATAATATACTGGCTAAAAGGTGCCGTGACGGAGAAAAAGACCATTTGCAATGGCTAAAACCTACATCAGTAGATTAGTTATAGCCGGTGTAATCGTGTCAGTCTTGACCCAAGAATTAAAGAGCATAACATGCGTGAACACCACTTTAAGCTATGAGCTTGGAAGTCTGGAGTCGGCTACTGGACTGAACCTTAATGTGTTTGGCACCCCGCTACAATTGTCGGTTGGCTTTCTAGCAAAGTAAGTATATTACAAAAAACAACAACACAAAAGCGGTTTTTCTAACTAAAGTCTTCATAAAGAGGTCTACTTGTTCACAATGTCCATGAATTATACAAGCGTTTTTTTTAAAAAAAAAGTAGTTATGTTGCTTTTGTAAATATCGGATTCATATGAGCACTGACATCATTACCTGGCTTGCTTCGGCTGTCTTGTGTATTATTTCTTACACTAGCTGTACCTTGCAATACCTTTGCATAGAGTTATATCCCATTAGGCTTGATCGGTAGGCTAGGTTATTTTTTGGTTTCGGGCAGATCCAATTTTTTTCATGATTGTATTTTAAACTGGAATACTGTTGTATTAATTCTTTACTTTCGATTTAACGCAGAACCCAAATCGCTATTATTTTATTAGATTTTGTTGCTGCAATCTCCAATCAGTGCCGCCTTTGGGCTCAAGGCTGTCGCATGCCCAGTATTAGGTACCTATAAACTTACAACACGAGACGTTCGTGGAAGGGGTGGAGGGGAGGGAGAAAAGGGGTTTGGGGAGCTATTGGCCTTTATGACAGTTCCCATATGTTGAGGGACACAGCGAGTTTGATCTCACGGGCTCTAAGAGACTAAGTCTTAGCCCGCAGTTATCACTGAGAGAGTTCAGAGAGATAGATAGATAGAGAAAAAAATAGATAGATAGATAGAGAGAGAGAGAGAGAGAGAAGGGGGGAAAGTAATATTCTAGGTAAACATATTACTACATATTCTTTAAAATAAAGTAGTATGGTTTCTATGTAACAAAAATTATACCAAATTCAGTTTTATTTAAATTTTAATTATATTAGTGTTTTTATCATATCCTATGTTCAGTGTGCTCCGGTCTCGGAATGCCCTTGAATATTATATTCCTAACTACCTGTACCCTGCAAAACCTTTGCATAGAGTTATATCCCCTTAGGCTTGATCGGTAGCCTAGGTTATTTTTTTTTATTTCGGGCAGATCCGAATTTTTCATGATTTTATTTTAAACTGGAATACTGTTGTATTAATTCTTTACTTTCGATTTAACGCAGAACCCACATCGCTATTATTTATATAGATTGATTACAGCTTTCAGTTCTCCATCTCAACCTACATATGATGGCCTATAACCATACACTTTATAAAAAGTCACCGTCTAAAGTTGGCAGTTCTCATCCTTTTTCTCAATTGTATGTCTGCGGCTTACCCTCAAACACACGTTCGCAAAAAAAAAAAATGTACATATTTTCATGATGGACTGTTCTTAGCTATCTGATGCGACACTTTGTCACGTGGCTTGGTGATGAGTAAGGAAGCGAACTGGCAACTTTCTTCAAATTCTCGGTCGTTTAATTAAACGAAAATTATTTGTCGCAGCGTACCTTTGCATAACCTTTCACGTACCCCCCTTTGGGATACGCCTATCACCAGTTGAGAACCGCGCATCTAAGTTAATTTGATAAGTATACTGTGCTTTACAAAAAGGTGCGATAATTGTTTCAATGACATAATATTTAAGACCAGTAGTTGCCCGTTGCATTCCCAACTAAAGCTTTTATCTCAATAAAATGTTTAATATGAGAATAATCGTTTAAAAGCTACACGCAAACCGGCAGCAAGACCAGAAGCACATAGTTAGCAATGTAATATTTACAACTGGCTGATTACTTGTCGCGCTTTTTTTGACAAATAGTATAAATTAAAATTAATAAAAAAAATTGTACCATCGGGAATTGACGTCATAGAGAATATCCCAAGTGATAAATTATTGCCATGTACTGAATTACTGCCATATGCGCAGCCGACTTCCGTAATTTGACGTCATAGAGGATTTTTATTTATGGTGACTTTATTTATAGCGACGGCTTTCCCATACCGCACGTACGACAAGATTATTTTTTTTTAAAGTAAGATAAATATTTTATCTTAGAAAAAAAAAGTTATCAACATATTTATTATTTTCTTATTAGGTTCCACCAATGCATATGCTCCGAGCGCAACAGAGAATGCTCCACCACATATTTCAGCAACTTATTAGAATGTCCAATAAATGAAACAAACAAAGAGTATCAAAATATTTATTTCTGCACCTGGAATCCATATTTCAAATGTGAACGGTTCAGTCGCAGAGGTAATACCGCAAAATGTGTTGTCAATAACCCATACAGCAGCTCTTTCCTCGCTGTAGGAAAAGAGTGCCAACTAAAGCAGGTTGAAGTCATTATTCAAAATGAGCTCAACATTCAGATTGATTCTTTCAATCATGGGGTAGATGAAAATTTTACTTGTTTAAGTTTGTGCCCAGAGTTGACCGAAGGTGAGAAGAGCCCAGACCTACTGAACAAAAAGAAATGACGTCCGTCACAGTCAGCGTAGTGGCGGTCATTGCATTTCTCGTTGGCCTGGGAGTTTATTGTTGTAAGAGACATCATAAATGCTGTTTCAAAATACAAGCAATCATCATTGCTCCAGGGGCTGACAATACTTCCCAGCTATCAAATGCCAGTGAAATGGAGAGACACATCTATGATGATATCAATCCCGGGCATCGAGTTGATGAAGCGCAGTATCACAGACCACTACCAAACGAAGTCGTTGAACATGATTATCTGGAGTTGATAGATGATCCACCAACTTACCTGGCACCACTGCCTCCAAATTCTACATTGCAGTCAGTGAACGACAATAATCATGAAATGGAGTCATTGAACGATGACGACACAACGCACCAATCAAGGAACATTAACAATACAACGCTTCATAACATAAGCGACAATGATCATGAATTGGAGTCAGCGAACGATGACGATACGACGCACCAATCAAGGAACATTAACGATACTACGCTTCATAACATGAACGACAATGATCATGAATTGGAGTCAGCGAACGATGACGATACGACGCACCAAACAAGGAACATTAACGGTACAACGCTTCATAACATGAACGACAATGACACAGCGCCGCAACTTGTAGATGATGATGGTTCTTTACGCCCTGTGGACCATATTCGCGTCCATTCTGTCAGACTTTAAAAAAATCTTCATAGAAGATTTGAAAATTTGAAAGAAATGTAACTAGCCAATCGCCTAACGTCCTACTTAAAACATTTTTGAGTTTTAAGTAAATAAATTTGCTTGCTAAAGAGTTCCGTCGCTTCTGATTTCCCGTTTAGCATATATTTTTATATTTGTCTTCGATTAAAATATATTATTATTATATTGATTAGCTGTTATAAAGTAGATTATATTAAAATAAAGCTTTAAAGGCTATTTTTACTGCTAAAATATTTCATCATCACACAATAACTTTTTTTTTAGTTTTCTCTTCTGACATATGTTTGCCAAACTTGGTCTTCACTTGCATTATAATGTTATAAAATTGTATAGATTTGTAGATTTTCTTTTGATATTACATGCTAACATTTTTATTAAAGTGTTACACAGTAATGAACAACGTTTATCATGTGTGTACATACGTTTTTACATGGTCACTTCAATTAACTGACGTACTGTTGTCTATACATTGTCAAACACACATATGCCCACTGGAAACATGCATACACACTTACACGTATACCCACTGAAAACATGCATACACACTTACACATATACCCACTGGAAACATGCATACACACTTACACATATACCCACTGGAAACATGCATACACACTTACACATATACCCACTGGAAACATGCATACACACTTACACATATACCCACTGGGAACATGCATACACACATATTAATATACCCACTGGAAACATGCATACACACATATTAATTGTACTTTAGTTCTTACATGCATTATTTAAAAAATAATGTTAAAAATGTGTCTTATTTCTTATATAACAACATTAACATACGGCATCTCAAACAGCTCTTAAGCACTGCTTTCCATCAGCTACATTTATTAAGAAACAAGTATTAAGCACTAATTATACATCAGAATTTTTTTATTAAGAACTGCAGTACATTAGAAACACGTATTAAGAAGTGCAGTACATAAGAAACACTTATTTACAACTGCAGTACATAAGAAACACTTTATTAAGAACTGCAGTACATAAGAAACACTTATTTAGAGCTGTAGCACATATGAAACACTTATTTAGAACTGCAGTATATACGAAACACTTATTTAGAACTGCAGTACATACGAAACACTTTTTAAGAACTGCAGTACATAAGAAACACTTTTTAAGAACTGCATAGTCCTAAGTCTAATTGATCGAAATAATATTTTTATCTGTTGTTGTTTGGGTTTGTCCATTAATTACGTGAACTACAGGGGGTGGGGTAGGTCGGTGAGGGGAGGAAGTGTGGTGTGAAGATTTAACGAAGTCGACAACGTAATTCTTTTGGATAACCTACTCTACGGTCTGTTTGAAGTAATCTTTTATGAAAGTTAGCATATCAATAAAACGTTGAACTGAAGAGAAATCTTATTCCCAGACGAATTAAATAAATTGATGGTGTTTAAGATATAAATAGGGCGAATTTTAAATGAATTTTAGTATACAGTGTACTAGTATATCAATTTTTAGCGATTACACTTTTTTGAAAAAAGAACAAATTAGATTTTATCCTCGTATAATATGTTTACCAGTCTGAGTAATGTTGGATATTTCTGTCGGCAGAGCGCTCACGCCACAACCGTTTATTGTACACTTAGCAAGGTTTAGCAAAGCCAATTCATATTGTCAACACATTTCCTAAATTAATATTATCATTGCCTCTTTTGCTATGCTACTCTAAATATAGATATTTAGTATTATTATATTTGAAAAATACAGTAGACTTTCTACTATCGAACTAATGCTGCTCATTGCTAATCGAATAATCCCGGTACTGCTAAAGGCTGTATGTATGTACATAGTAATAAAGAACGATAATAACCTAGTCAAGAGTGATAACTACATCATCAAGAATAATAAGAACTTTGTCATGTAAAAAAAAAGCGATCACATCTTGATATATTGATTGCCGACTGTCTTTGTTCAATGACTTCGTGCAGTTTAAATTTGATTGTAAAAAAATATAAATCATGCAGCAGTTTCAGATAATAATTTTCACATGTTAAGTATTGTATATATATAAATATATATACAGTGGATTCCGCTTTATTGGGATACATCGGGACCGAGGCTTTTTGTCCCAATTAAGCGGCTGTCCCAATTAAACATACAAATTTACTATTGGCTTCTTGGTTTGGTTTCTTTGAGATTTGTCCCAAATAAGCGGCTGTCCCAATTAAGCGGTGCCCCAATTAATATATATATATATATATATATATATATATATATATATATATATATATATATATATATAAACTAGTTGCAAGTTGCCCGGGTTTAAAATAAGGTTTTCTGTTTACCTTCTGTTTTCTTCTTACCTCCTCTCTCCCTTCCTCTCTCTCTCCCTCCCTCCCTCTCCCATCTCCCCCTCTCCCCCTCCTTCTTCTCCCTCCCTGCCCCCTCTCTCTCTTTATCTCTTCCTCCCATTTCTCCCCATCCTCTCTCTCCCTCTCTCCTTCCCTCCCTCTCTCTCCCTCCCTAACCCCTCTCTCTCCCTCCCTCCTTTCTCCCTCCCTCCCTCTCCACCTCTCTCTCTCCCTCCCCCTCTCTCCCCTTCCTCCCTCTATCATTCCCCTCTCTCCCTCCCTGCCCCCCCCTCTCTTTATCTATCTCCCCTCCCTCTCTCCTACCCTCTCTCTCTCCCCCCCTTCCTCTATCTCCCTCCCTTCCTTTCTCTTTCCTTCCCTCCCTTTCTCTCTCCCTCCCTCTCCCATCTCCCTCTCCCTCCCTCTCCCATTTCCCACTTTCTCCCCCTCTCCCCCCTCCTTCTCTCCCCCTGTCCATCCCCCTTCTCTCCCTCTCTCCCCCTCACTCCCTCCCTCCTACCCCCTCTTTCCTCTCTCCCCTGTCCCCCTCTCTCTCTTTATCTCTCTCTCTCCCTCCCTCCCTCTCTCTCTCTCTCTCTCTCTATCTCTATACTTATAAGACGCATTTGTTGTCTGTCTGTCTGTCTGTCTGTTCCCTTATAACTCAAGATCCAGACAACCAAAAAACGTGAAATTTGTTACACATACACATAATTACATGGGGAAGGTTATAGGACAGGTTTCGTTTCATCTGGATGGGTAGTTTAATTGTAATTAATTTTTTTTTATTTTAGTATTTTACTATATTAAAGTAATCTCGACGGCGCCATAAATAAAATTCCTCTGTGACGTCATTTCCCGATGATCGAATAGAACTTGCGCGCTGGTGCTGTATTGTGTCTTTGTGCTGCAAAGAATTGTTGATGTTTTTTCATGCTTCCCTACTTGTACAGCTTGAGGAAGTTAAAGGATTGAAGAAGGATTTTAGAAGAAGTGTGATGCCATAATAATAAGTATTTATATATATAAATACAATATATATATTAGGGCTGCTGATTAAACTGCGTTAATTTGCGATTAACGCGTCAAAATAATTTGCGATTAAAATTTTTAACACAACACTTAAAATGCGTTAATTTGACTAAATGCGGAAAGTTTACCAAAACGATAAATAACAGAATTTCCCCATTTGAAGTTTAAGTTCCGTTCACTTATTAAGTAGACCTACCACACCCACCCTGCCGCTATTTGCACATACCCTCACCCCCAGGCACGTCGACTGAAGCCCCACTTGTAATATATGATGAAGATATTTTGGTTATTTAGCCCTTCGACAAGTAAACTCCTGCTCCCTTCCCGGTCGATGTAAAAAGAGAAAACTTTCATTCACTAGTTTACATTATATACTGTAGTGTATTGGTGGAAGTATAATGAACCCGTTTATAATTAGATCAAAATAACGAGATGCTAGAAATTTTGTATCATCATTTTTTTTGCGCATAATTTTGTATCGTATTTTGATAGTATAACATCTTGTTAATACATCTGTACCCGAGACAGTGGCTGTATTTTACATAATTATTGTGATACTGAGTTAAATTTTATATATGGCTGGTGATTTACTGCAATTAAAGCGTAATTAATGCGTTAAAAATATGCGATTACACTTTTTAACACAAACACCTAAATGCGTTAAATTTTACTCAAATGGTGTTATTTCAGAGTTGCAGATGAAATTAAAAAAATCAGTAAATAACCCAATTCTATAACCAGATCAGACGAGATTTAATAAAAAAAAAAGGAAGAAAAAAACCCCGAACACAGAGTGTCACGTTTACATAAATCATATCATCTATATGACCTTGAAACAGTAGGATTGCCATTTCTTAATTCAAACTTATGACACTGAATGATGCAATTAATGAACATCTGCACGTGTTATAGTTTGATTGACAAGTGTCATGGCTTTGAAACAATGTAACTTGTGGTTGGTAAGTGACGTCATCAACCAATATTAACATTACCCACCTCCCCACCAATACAACCACAGTCGGCGAGTTGATGGACAAATTTACCTTTAATCTTCTTTTGAAGTTTTTGCTTTGCACGTCGATGTATATAAACGTTATTCTTATATTCTTTCAATCATTTACTTTCTTACTATCAACTATTTGTTCAATGTTTTAGTGAACAACAAAAAAGAATTTTTTTTCGGTCTGTCAGTTATATTAATAAAAAATATTGTGTAAAATGACACTCTTTGATGTTATCAGTCGGCTTATCAAAGACGTCTCTCTCTCTCTCTCTCTCTCACACACACACACACACACAAAGGTTTAATACTCTATTGCTTAGGCCAAGTAAGTGCGAAAAAATAACAACAGGTTGTTATTATTTTAAAATGACATGTGGATATAATTAAAAAATGTTACAATTAATAAATAAAGTATTTTTTCGATTAATTATGCGTTAATTTCGATTAAAATTTTTAATCGAACAGCAGCTTTAATATATGTATATATATATATATATATATATATATATATATATATATATATATACTTATTATTATGGCTTCACACTTCTTCATTCCTTTACCTTCCTATAAACTGTTAAATCAGGGAGCATGAAAAAACAACAATTCTTTGCAGCACAAAGGCACGATACAGCACCAGCGCGCAAGTTCTATTCGGCTTTATTAGTAGGAAAATTTAAAAATGTAAATATCATCGGGAAATGACGTCACAGAGGAATTTTATTTATGGCGCCGTCGAGATTACTTTAATATAGTAAAATACTAAAATAAAAATAATTAATTACAATTAAACTACCCATCGAGATGAAACGAAACCTGTCATATAACCTTACCCATGTAATTATATGTATGTGTAACAAATTTCACGTTATTTGGTTGTCTGGATCTTGAGTTATAAAGGAACAGACAGACAGACAGACAGACAGCACATGCATCTTATAAGTATAAGATATATATATATATATATATATATATATATATATATATATATATATATATATATATATACTAGTTGTAAGTACCCGGCTTTGCCCGGGTTTAAAAAATGGTTTTCTGTTTACCTTTTGTTTCTCCCTGCCCCCTCTCTCACTTCCTCTCTCTCCCCTCCCCCTCTCACTCCCTCCCTACCCACTCTCTCCTTTCTCTTTCCCTCCCTCCCTTTCTCCCTCCCTCCCTCTCCCACCCTCCCTAACTTTCCCATCTCCTTCTCTCTCACTCCCTCTATCTCTCTCCCCTATCCTTCCCCGCCTTCCCTTCCTCCCTTCCTCCTTCCCTCTCTCCCTCCTTGCCCCCTCTCACTCTTTATCTCTCATCCCTCCCATTTCTCCCATCCTCTCTCTCCCTCTCTCCTTCCCTCCCCTTTATCTCCCTCCCTACCCCCTCTCTCCCTCCCTCCTTTCTCCATCCCTCCCTCTCCCATACTCCCCCTCTCTCTCCCTCTCTCCCGCCCTCCTCTCTCCCCTCTCCCGCCCTGCCCATTCCTCCCTCCCTAATTTCCTCCTCTCTCTTTATCTCTACCTCTCTCTCTCCCGCCCTCTCTCTCCCTCCCCTCTATCTCCCTCCCTACTCCCTATCTCCCTCCCTCCCTTTCTTTTACTTCCCTCCCTTTCTCTCTACCTCTCTCACTCCCTCTCTCATCTCCCTCTCTCTCCCCCTCGCTCCTTCTCTCTCCCCCTCTCCCTCTCTCCCCCTCCCTCCCCCTCCCTCCCACTCCCTCCCTCCCCCCTCCCTCCAAACATCCTTTCCTCTCTCCCCCTACCCTCTCTCTCTCGCTTTATCGCTCTCCCTCCCTCTCTCTCTCTCTCTCTCTCTCTCTCTCTCTCTCTCTATATATATATATATATATATATATATATATATATACGTACATACATATTATTATGGCTTCACACTTCTAAAATCCTTCTTCATTCTTTTACCTTCCTCAAACTGTACAAATAGGGAAGCATGAAAAAACATCAACAATTCTATGCAGCACAAAGGCACAATACAGCACCAGCTCGCAAGTTCAATTCGATCATTGGGAAATGACGTCACAGAAGTTTTATTTATGGCGCCGTCGAGATTACTTTAATATAGTAAAATACTAAAATAAAAATAATATATTACAATTAAACTACCCATCGAGATGAAACGAAACCTGTCATATAACCTTCCCCATGTAATTATGTGTATGTTATTTGGTTGTCTGGATCTTGAGTTATAAGGGAACAGACAGACAGACAGACAGACAGCAAATGCGTCTTATAAGTATAGAGATGTGTGTGTGTGTGTGTTGCTGTGTGTTTACATACACCAACAATGTATCATAACATCCAGCTAATTCATGCAGTAAAATTTAGCACTGGAACAATAAAGATAGCTGCAAGAGAGATAACTGTAAAATAAAGAAAGCAACTGAAAGGCTATTGAAATATTGATTACCAACTGTCGCTGGCAAATCCCTAATTGGGAATTAAATCTTATTTATTTTTTTTTCTTAAGTCATGCACAAGTGACAGCTAATTGACAGGTTAAGATCTCCATATATCTGAGTATTTACGTTAATTTTAGGTATGGCTATTTACATTTTAAAATAGTTCACAAATAGGAAAATATCAGTGCGATAACAACAATAAAGGTAAGATTACTTTGATCATTACTTCTGCCATTTCATTACAAATACAATAGTTGTAAATATTTTGTTACAGTTTAGACCGCTATGCTCTGATGTATAATCTCATCAATCTCACCACATCTCATTAATTTCTAGTCACAGAATTAATTTTTTCTGCCGCCATTGCTAGCATGATAAGGCGTAGTGTGCCTACCACACCAGCACTGTTGGCGGCCCTGATGCATGCCTACAAAGCGGCGGGGTGAGTGTGCCGGCTAACATCTGCCGGCATGGCAGAAAAAAAAAGGGATTTAAGACTTGCCTAGACTGGCCAGACCAGCATGGGGGGGGGGTGTGCACTGCCGATCAGCCAGAACGGCAAGGCAAGGGATTTTTTCCTGCCACTCAGACAGAGGGGAGGTTATAATGTGCCTGACCCCCCTCCCTCACTTCTCGCCAGAAATGGCAGGCTGCGATGGTGTGCTTGAGTGGGACAGAGTGGAAGGGGGTTGTGTGCCTACCACATCTGTCACCACTGCCAGCTGTGAATACCATGGTCTCGGATTACCCTTATTGACCACTGAACACAGTACCACACCGTCGTAAAAGGTTGGTTTTGTTTTTTTTTCCTGGCTAGGAGAACCCCAATGATATTTTTCCCGATAGACCATGGTATGTCTCCCAGACCAAGATAGCCAAAATGGCTAAAGATCTATTACCGTGTGCAGATAGTACAAGATAGCCAAAAGGCCGAAAAGCTTAAAATGGATAGCCACATAATCCTTTTATATGCCTAGTTTATAGCAACTGATGAATTACTTCATCCGCCATGATGGCCCGTTAAAGCTAAGGGAACTTAGATTTTTTTCTATTTAAAAATAAATACACATTTTTTTTTGTAAAAAAATTAACAAAAATCTTTACTGTGATAAAACGTAATTTATTTATTTTTTTTAAAACTATAATTTATGTTCAGTTTTATTTGGAGCAACGTGTAATAAATTTTTCTGACAAAATAATAATACAGATGAAATTTCTTCTCTCACTGACGGCCGTTTGTTTGTGTGAATTCCTTGGTGTCATGACAGGTAAGCCATGATATTGCTATATTATCAACAAGACATTATATTATAAACTAGTCACACATTAATACATTGTTAACTAGTCATTAAAATTAGGGCTGCTGATTAAACTGCATTAACGCGCGATTAACGCGTCAAAAAAAAATTTGCGATTAAAATTTTTAACGCAACACCTAAATGCGTTAATATGACCAAAATGCTGAAAGTTCAGAATAGCGCCAAATCGATAAATTACGGAATTTCACTATACAATTTGAAGTTAAGGTCCGTTCACCTACTACGTAGATCTACTACCCCCACTCTGCGGCATTTCGCGCACACACACACACCCAGGTATGTCTACAAAAGTCCCACTTGTAAAATAAAATGAAGATGTTTTTGTTATGTAGCCCTTCGACAAGTTACTTTGTTGTTTTTACTTTTTACTTTGTACACGAACAGAAAAGTAAGATAAAGTTGTAAATACTTAATGTCAAACTAAAAAAGTAAAAATGTATTAATTTTTAATTGTAACTTCACTAGCTTGTGAAAGTTGTGATGAAATTAAAAATAATTTTCTTCGTTAATCTTTGTAATTTTTACTGAATTTACTTGCAGCAGATTTTTTTTTTAAAATTTAAAAATTAAAAACACTTAATTATATCAGTAAATCACTTCACTCAGGTGAACAGTTAACTGGAAGTCTGTAAGTAAACTTTAACTCTGTAAACCAAAATCAGTTTAGAGTTACAAGATTTGTGAAAAAAAATGTATCGGCAGCCAAAAAACGGCCGGTCCGATAGTTAACCCTTAGTGCCAATATCGGTACGACTATCGGTCGCTCCCTACAAAAATCGGCCGATCCGATATTAACCGATAGTGTCAATATCGGTCCGATACCGATCCGATTATCGGTCGCTCCCTACTACTGTAGAGTATTGTTGGAAGTAAAAGAACAAGTGTTTAGTGAACCCCGTTACAATTTGATCAAAATAACGAGATGCTAGAAATTGTGTATCATTTTATTTCGCATAATTTGTATCGCATTGGATAATACAACATCTTGCTGGTCACGTCCGCAATAGCTGCACTAATAGTTTCATATACTTGACACTTGTAATCAGTGTCTAGACTTAGATGAGGCACACATCTTTACAACCAGACAGTGGTTGTAATTTTAAGAATTTTTGTGACACTTAGCTCTTATACAGTGGTTCTAAAACTTTTGCGATTCACGCGATACACCAAGAAGTTTTATTCATTTTCCACAGCACAGCCGTAAAGAAAGATAAAAATGATCCAAAAAAAAAATCGTTTATATAATTGTATTTTAATTTCGATCAACTAATTATGTACATGTTTGACGACACACTTTATAACAAGTCGCGACCCACATGTGAGTCTGAGAACCACTGAACAAGGATACTTACTTGCTCGCGTCAAGCATGAGTCGAACATTTTAAGGTCTGGCGTGTCAAAGACGTCACACACACACACACACACACATACACACACACACACACACACACACAAGGTTTATTACTCTAGTAAGTGCGTACAAATAACAACACGTTGTTTCAGGTTCATATGTAATTATTATCGGGATTTCCTTTCCTACCCTGTCGCATTTTGTCACAGTGTAATTCGGCAAAGTTGATAATCTTTTCTCCATTCTTATAATGGAATCGCAAACAGAAAAAAAACAATTTTGCACGGGAATTTTGTTGTCAAAACTAGTAGTATTGTTGTTTGCAAATATTGCAAAAAAGAATTTAAATACCATCACAGCTACTTATCTTTGACATATCATTTACAATCCAATCACGCGTTTATCATTCATGACATTCCATCGACATCGGCTGTATCGAGCGTTTAAGTCAAATCAACTCATCGCCAAACTACATTGTTTGAACATTAGGAAAATTCAAAACCAATAAACCAAACGAAATATAACAGAATAACCAACACTATAGCCCAATGGGTTGCCAGGAATAATCGGCCAATAAACATTGTAACCGACGAAGGACTAAAGGATGTTATTCGGGTTGCCACTGGAAATCAGTCATAAACTTTACCTTCTAGATCTGTGATCAACAACAGAATTGATGACTTGTACCACCAAGAGCGGCAAAACATTTCTCAAGCTATTTCAGTATACAGTATTTTTTCGATTAAGAATGCGTTAATTTGCGATAAAAATTTTAATTTTGCGTTAATTTCGATTACATTTTTTAATCAAACAACAGCTCTAATTAAAATGATTATATTTTTCAATTGTTTTTATTATGTTTTCAACTTGTCTTTAGACGTGCGTATTATTAAATTATCCACTAGTCAGTATATTATCGCATATATATATATATATATATATATATATATATATACCTATAAGAGGCATTTGCTGTCTGTCTGTCTGTCTGTTCCCTTATAACTCAAGATCCAGATAACCAAATAATGTGAAATTTGTTACACATACACATAATTACATGGGGAAGGTTATAGGACAGGTTTCGTTTCATCTCGATGGGTAGTTTAATTGTAATTATTTTTTTTTTTATTTTAGTATTTTACTATATTAAAGTAA
Organism: Bulinus truncatus; assembly: GCA_021962125.1. Lineage (NCBI taxonomy): Eukaryota > Metazoa > Mollusca > Gastropoda > Planorbidae > Bulinus > Bulinus truncatus. Next base: position 3,288,980 of record JAGDYQ010000078.1, on the reverse strand, counting down.
TCTCGACGGCGCCATAAATAAAATTCCTCTGTGACGTCATTTCCCGATTCGAATAGAACTTGCGCGCTGGTGTTGTATTGTGCCTTTGTGATGCAAAGAATTGTTGTTGTTTTTTCATGCTCCCAGATTTGTACAGTTTGAGGAAGATAAAGGAATGAAGAAGGATTTTAGAAGAAATGTGAAGCCATAATAATAAGTATATATATATATATATATATATATATATATATATATATAGAGAGAGAGAGAGAGAGAGAGAGAGAGGGCAGGAGGAGAGAGAGAGGGGGCAGGTGGAGAGAGAGAGAGGGGGCAGGAGGAGAGAGAGAGGGGAAAGGAGGGCAGGAGGGAGGGAAGGAGGGGGGATAGAGGAGGGGGAGAGAGGGAGATGGGAGACGGAGTAGGGGGAGATGGAGAGAGAAGGAAGGGAAGGGAGAGAGGGGGTAGGGAGGGAGAGAGAGGGAGGGAGAGAGGGAGGGAGAGAGAGGTGGGAAAGGGGAGGGAGGGAGAAAGGGGAAGAGAGGGAGATGGTAGAGGGAGCAGGGGGAGAGGGAGATGGGACAGGGAGTAGAGGGAGATGGAGAGAGAAAGGAAGGGAGGGAGAGAGGGGGTAGGGAGGGAGAGAGGGGGAGGGAGGGAGAGAGAGAGAGGTGGGAGAGAGGGAGGGAGAGAGATAAAGAGTGAGGGGAGCAGGGAGGGAGAGACAGGGAATGAGGGAGGGAGGAAGGGGGAGAGAGGGGGAGGGAGAGAGAGAGGTGGAAAGGGGAGGGAGGGAGTAAAGGGGGAGAGAGGGAGATGGGAGAGGGAGCAGGGGGAGAGGGAGATGGGAGGATGGACATTGGGAGAGAAGGAGGGGGAGAGGGGAGAGAGGGAGATGGGAGAGAGATAGGGAGAGAGGGAGGGAGAGGGAGGGAGGGAAAGGGAGAGAGGGGGAGGGAGGGAGGGAGAGAGAGAGGAAGGGAGAGAGGGGGTAGGGAGAAAACAGAAGGTAAACAGAAATATATATATATATATATAGAGAGAGAGAGAGAGAGAGAGAGAGAAAGAGAGAGAGATAGGAAGAGGGAGGGAGAGAGATAAAGAGAGAGAGGGGGGGCAGGAGGAGAGAGAGAGGAAAGGAGGGTAGGAGGGAGGGAAGGAGGGGGAGAGAGGAGGGAGGGGGATGGACAGGGGGAGAAAAGGGAGGGGAGAGAGGGAGATGGGGGGAGAGGGAGATGGGAGAGGGAGTAGGGGGAGATGGAGAGAGAAAGGAAGGGAGGGAGAGAGGGAGGGAGGGAGGGAGAGAGGGTGGGAGAGAGAGGAGAGAGATAAAGAGTGAGGGGGGCAGGGAGGGAGAGAGACAGGGAATGAGGGAGGGAGGAAGGGGAGAGAGGGGGTTAGGGAGAGAGAGAGGTGGGAAAGAGAGGAGGGAGGGAGTAAAGGGGGAGAGAGGGAGATGGGAGAGGGAGCAGGGGGAGAGGGAGATGGGGAGAGGGAGAGGGGGAGACGGAGAGAGAAAGGAAGGGAGGGAGAGAGGGGGTAAGAGAGAGAGGGAGGGCGGGAGAGAGAGAGGGGTGGGAGAGAGGGAGGGAGAGAGATAAAGAGTGAGGGGGCAAGGAGGGAGAGAGAGGGAATGAGGGAGGGAGGAAGGGGGGAGAGGGGGAGGGAGAGAGAGAGGTGGAAAGGGGAGGGAGGGAGAAAGGAGGGAGAGAGGGGTTAGGGAGGGAGAGAGGGGAGGGAAGGAGAGAGGGAGGATGGACGTTGGGAGAGAAGGAGGGGGAGAGGGGAGAGAGGGAGACGGGAGAGAGATGGGAGAGAGGGAGGGAGAGGGAGGGAGGGAAAGGGAGAGAGGGGGAGGGAGGGAGGGAGAGAGAGAGGAAGGGAGAGAGGGGGTAGGGAGAAAACAGAAGGTAAACAGAAAGCCTTATTTTAAACCCGGGCAAAGCCGGGTACTTGCAACTAGTATATATATATAAAGAGTAACCTAAGAGAAAAGGTGTGATTTGCTGCAGGAGCATAGGCTTAGCGATATATTACCATTATTTATCGTTATGTCCAAACTGTTTGTCCAAACTGTTTAATAAATCGCCAATATTCTGCACAACACTAAACCATCTTTCCACGACTCCTTATACTCATATTTTCAATAACTACTTTTACGCCAAGTCACTTTTCCCTATAGTCTTTATACCAGCGATTTACATTCTTCCTATAGATGACTTATTTATTTTTTTTTTTGAACGTCTTTTGATACATCCCTTGTTATATTATCTAGCGGATTTTAATCATCAACTTTTGGCTTTTCCCAATGTTAACAAGACTTTTTTTTAAATTAAAAAAAAAAATGTCCATACAAATTACATTTTTCTTAGCCATATCATCGCTTAAAGGTATCCACAAACCAAAGCGAAATTTTCCGCTGCGCTATTTCTCACGTGAGATTTTTCTAAGCGCGAAAAACCCTCGCTACACCTAGGCGAAGCGATAGTGGGCGTCAGCCGACCGGAAATAATGATTTTTTTAAATTTTCTTTTTTTTTTGTTTGTGGAAGTCGGCAGACATTTTCTTCGTATTAAACATTTTCTACAGTTATTATTTTTTACAAGTAAAAAGTGAAAAAAAACACTTACTTTTTGGTATAATCTGATATAATTCATGTTTATATATTTAAATGCAAGTCTTATTTGTTAATTTTAAGACATTTATATCAATTTTAACCCTGATTTTCATTTGAGTCGATGTTTCTAGGCAGCCATTTTGGATTGTTTACACTCGCGAAACGCGAAAAAACTCTGCAAGAAGCGATGCCGCGAAATTTCTCTGCACCGCCGCGGAAATTCTCCGCGGTTTGAGCATCTCCATATAAAAACATTGCCGCCAAAAAGGGCGAATTTTGCGAGCTACCTAGATACGCGAAATTCGCTTTAATTTGAGGATACCTTAATAGGTTATAAGTGTATTAACAGAAGCAAGATTTGGATGAGAGCTAAGTTTAAACGTTGATATTATTATTATTACTATCTCTGCATATGATTTTAAGTTAATTATTTTGTTACATTTTTTCAAAATTGTCATTTTTAGTGATTTTTTGTCTCCTTAGACAAATCTGACGAAAAGAAGTGTTTTAAAACAAAAAGTGATCTGCTACTATTTATTTAGAGAAGTGAAAAAAATTGAGTGCCGTCTATGGGTTATTATGTGTATTATTAACTTATACAGTGACAGGGCGTTTTATACACAGTGACAGGGCGTTTTATATACAGTGACAGGGCGTTTTATACACAGTGACAGGGCGTTTTATACACAGTGACAGGGCGTTTTATATACAGTGACAGTGCGTTTTATACACAGTGACAGGGCGTTTTATACACATTGACAGGGCGTTTTATATACAGTGACAGGGCGTTTTATACACAGTGACAGGGCGTTTTATACACAGTGACAGGGCGTTTTATATACAGTGACAGGACGTTTTATACACAGTGACAGTGCGTTTTATATACAGTGACAGGGCGTTTTATACACAGTGACAGGGCGTTTTATACGCAGTGACAGGACGTTTTATATACAGTGACAGGGCTTTTTATATACAGTGACAGGACTTGTATATACAGTGATAACGTTTTATATACAGTTACAGAACGTTTTATATATAGTGACATGACGTTTTATATGCAATGACAGGATTTTATATACAGTGACAGGGCGTTTTATACACAGTGACAGGACGTTTTATGCACATTGACATGTCTTTTTATACACAGTGACAGTGCGTTTTATGCACAGTGTCAGGACGTTTTATACAAAGTGACAGGACGTTTTATATACATTGACAGGACTATATAACACACAGTTCCAGGACGCTCCATAAACAGCCATTTAATACGCAGGGTAAGGACATTCTAAACACATTGACAGGACTCGTAATACTTAATAACAAGACGTTCATTACACTGTGACAGAACGGTCATTAAACAGTAACAGGACGTTTCATAGACAATATGAGGACGTTCTACAAGCAGCGACAGGACGTTTAATACTCTGTGACATAATGCTCCATACACACTAACAGGAGAATATGTTGTATATTTTTGTAACTAGACAGATGCCAGCGCCGTGTTTGCAACTATGAGCTGAGCTACAATTACCTCTATTTTGGGCGTAGAATTCGCATTGAGCCAACCTACTGCACGCATGTCAACGTACAACGCGCTCAGGTGTCAGACAGACAAGAAATACATTTGGACCTTGCAAAATTTGAAGAGGAGTAAACATTTTTAAAAAAAAAATGATATGCCTTTAATTATCTTTACACACATATAGTTGATTGAGTAAACGTAAAAAAAAAACGAAATAGTTATATGCTAAACTTTTTTGTAAATATTTATGTTCACATTAAAATGATGATACTTCTATCTTCTAGATTACTAAAGGTCGTGGATTTAAAAAAAAAGGCAATCGACTTTGAAAATCATAATTTCAATTCAAAATGATAACTTTGCGCAGTTTACCAAAATGTATACCACAGACAGTTTGAAGAAAAATTTCATCCGCAATCTAATCAGCTTTGTACGTGCCAAAAATATTGATGGATTAAATGTTGATGTGCAGCCAGCAGAGGGAGGTCATAAGGAACAATTTACGTTGCTTTTTAAGGTTTCGTTACATTCAATTTATGGGAAATCAATGTTTTAATGTTTAAATATTGATTTATTATGCTTACACACGGCACTGCATATTTTATTACAAGTCATAGCTTTTCACATTAAATTTCATTTTACCCTACCGCATTGTTTCCAATAACAATCGACATCTGTTTAGACCATTTTTTTTTTTTTGTAATACAGAGTAAAAAAAGAGAAATATTCCCTTAGATCAAATGAGCCATCGGGGCAGATGAAGTGTAGAATTCATCTGTTTCTATAACCTCGGCATATGAAGAAATTGCGTGGTTAGCGCAATGCCCAGCCGCCTTTACTTCCTGAACTTGTCAGGTGCCCATTCAGGCCCGTAGCGTGCGGGGGGGGGACAGGGGGCCGCCCACCCCTATGTTTTGTCTGGCACTCTCAGCTTGTTTGCTCTACTTAGTAACATCTATTTCCTTCCCCCTTCCCCCGCTATGGCCTGGCCCCTGCTGTAGAATTTTAACGCTGCGGGGCTGTACCCATTTAAAGCTGGGTGGACTTGTGGGAGACTTTGAGACAGATTTCACCTGGAAAAAAATTCCCATGGTTCTCACCGAGGATCGAACCCAGGACTCTCAGGTCATACGTCCCTCTTAATACAGAGTACCCCTAGTAAACAAAACGTGCTTATTCTTCTTCCGCTATGGCAATGCTATATTTCATTAATTAATTTTCCAATTATTTATTTATTTAATTCTTATTAAATATGAGTTTAAAATATTCCCATTTTACTTATCAAGGGATATAACAGTGTTTAAATTTGACGAACGACACAAATAAATGGGCTACTTCCCTTGCATTAAAAATTCTACAAATAAGTGTTTCAAGCTGAGATATTCTCACATCAATAGCTAGAAATCGGGAACGGAAAGGTGCCTGTTGATCTTACATCAGGATGAATTTCATTGCCCCATAACTTCTGCTTTTTAAACATTATTTTTTTAGAAGACGGTTAGTTCTAAAAACTATCGTGTCTTGTTTCGATCTTAGGTTTGATCATTTAGGAATTCTTATTAGATTATAAATAATTTTATGTAACTTGACAAACAAAAGCAAATTCAAACGTTGTAAAAGATATAAGAGAATGTTAAGTAAAAAAAAAATCCATTAAAAAGTCAAAATAATCCTTAAAACTAAAACAATTAACCATTGCTATTGGGTTTACTTATAGTTTAGTATCTAAATATTGATATACAGAAGCTGTTGTATTATAAAGGAATCCTTAATAATAAATGAAATAAAATATATCGGAAGTTATGTGTTCTTTAACTACATTCATCAACAAATTGTTAGATAAATAAAGGAAACTTATGGCACCTAAAGTGGGTCGAATGGCCGAGTGGTGTAGTTACTCGACTGTCGACCTGAGAGTCCAGGGTTCGATCCTCGGTAAGAAGCATGGGAATTTTGAAATTTATTTCAAAGTCGTCCACCGAGCTTTAAATGGGTCGTTGACTTTATGTTGGGGAAGTAAAGACTGCTGGGCGTTGTTCTAACAACACAATCCCTTCATATGTCGAGGTTATAGACACAGATGAATTCTAAACTACGTCTGCCCGGATAGCCCGTTAGGGTTAAGGGAACCTTACTCGTATGGTGGGACGGATGGCAGAGTGGTGTAGTTACTCGACTGTCAACCTGAGAGTCCTGGGTTCGATCCTCGGTGAGGCCCAAGGAATTTTTTCAGGTGAAATTTGGTGCAAAGTCGTCCCACAAGTCCACACAGCTTTAAATGGGTACCTGACTTTAAGTTGGGGGAAGTAAAGGCGGCTGGCCGTTGTGCTAACCACACAATCCCTTCATATGCCGAGGTTACTTCTACACTTTTTCTGCCCCGATGGCCCGTTAGGGCTAAAAGAAGGGAAACTTTTTTTTTTACTTGTATATTGTAATCACCCACGCTTTTTTTTAGACAAAATAATTTCTAAAAATATTTCTATGACGTAAGAATTTTTTTGATTCTTTTCGAGCATTTTAATTAAAAAAAAAACAAACAAACAGACAACTAGTAATGTTAGAAAATATAGAGAGCATTGTGTCTTTTATTATGTAGGATTTAAAAGCAGCGTTTGAAGAAGAATCATCTAGAACAAAGAGACCTAAACTTCTCCTGTCAGTTGGCATCCCATCTGATAAAACATTTCTTGATAAATACTACGACGTCGCGGCCATATCAAAGTAATCATGCATCTTTTTTTAAACATTTTCATGCCATTGTAGATAGATAAAAGATTTCAAACTGTAAATAAAGATAATATCGAGGTGAAATGTAACTCCAACGTATGTAATCTGTGGGATTAATAAACGATTGCTGCTGTAACGTTGTATTTTTTTTTTATAGTTATGTGGACATGCTTAACTTAGCCACCTATAGTTTTGTAGTCCAAAAAAGTTGCGCCAAGAATCCTCAACATCACAGTCCCCTGTACAGCCCAGACCCATCCAGCACCAAAACAATTGTAAGTACAATTTAATTTTAGAATTTAGAAACGTGGAATTTTTTTCAAAAAATTTTAAAATCATATCCTATTAATAAAGCAGCTATCTTGTCGTACGTGCGGACGGGCGGTGGCGTGTGTGTGGGGAAGCCGTCGCTATAAATAATCTATGACGTCATTTCCCGATGGTACTTTTTTTTGCAGAATGGGATCGCACTCGCTATAAATAAAATAAAAATCATCTATGACGTCATTTCCCGATGGGTGCTGTATCGTGCCTTCGTTCTACAAAATGGCATAATAAAGTAGTTATTTTTTTTACTTTTCAGCGCATTTTTATAAAATCTTTTTTTAATGCTTTGTTTTGATTTTAACAGTGATAGAATTAAGGGCAAAACGTAACGGGTGAGATAAATTAGCACCCATATCTTTAACTAACGGTGTTTAGTTTGGTTTGGTTTGGTTAGTTGGTTTGCTTTGGTTGGTTTGGTTTGGTTGGTTTGTTTGGTTGGTTATTTTGTTTGGTTTGGTTGGTTAGCATTGACGGGTAAAACGTAATTTGTGACGTATAAAATGTAGGTAATTTCTGCACATTAGTAAGGTGGCATAAATCAACACCTAATTAACCTAATCAATCGTATTAAAAAATTCAGTAGTTAAATTGATTTCCAGATGGTACAATTTATCTATAAATAAAAAAATAAAAATTCTGCACTTGGGATATCCTCTATGACGTCATTTCATGGATGTCGGCTTCGTATGTGACAGAATGGGACGCCGCCGCTATAAATAAACAAGTAAAATAAGCCTGTTCCATTCTGGACACAGGACGTGTTAGCGCATTTTAGTGTTATGTATCAGTACGTATGTTAGCTTTCAGTAAATATTTATCTTAAATCTAACTACAAGTGGTTTGTGGTCACTGAAATAGGACTCATAATTGAAAACATTCTAAATTGTAGTCATTTAATCGTCCGAAAACTCCGTCAATTGTTGCATAGCTCTGATACTTTCAATTAAACTTAGAACCCAAGCTTACTATTTCATTTGATGAGTTTCTTAATAAATAAAATTAAATATATATGGCGAGTAGGTCACAATCTTGTCTAAATCAAGGGAAATTACTGGTGCTACCGCATTACCGCAGTTTCCGGACTAATGATGTATGTCAACCCCTCTTCCTCCCTCCCTGTCATATTTTGCTTCACATCGCCCACACGTACGTCTGTTTACCCTACCCTCCACTTCCCATCAAAAAAAAATACACACTTCATTTATATCTCAAATGTAACTTTTCTTTCATAAAATAATAGTATAGCCAGAAAGTTGTCGCTCACATATTATTAACGCGTTTTTTTTCCTTTATTCCAACCCCCCCCCCTTTCCCCACCAAGTCACATTTTTAACACACTCCACTTAAAGATGTACCAAAAACAAGTTGACACCGGTTCATTGTTTCAAACTATGAGCACGCGTCATAAAAGACAATCCTCTTGTTTTAAGGTCATACAGCTGCTATGATTTTACGTAGACGTGACGTTTACCCCACCAATACTACTACAGTCGTCGAGTTGAAGGACAAATTTACTTTTAATCTTCTTTTGAAGTTTTTGTTTTGTACCGCGATGTTACTCTTTTATTCTTTCGTTCATTTACTTTCTTACTATCAACTATTATTTAAATGTTTTAGTGAACAACAGAAAAGAAAATTTTATTTTTTTATCGGTCTGTCAGTTATATTAATAAAAAAATATCTTGTAAAATGAGACTCTTTAATGTTACCGTATGGCAATTTTCAAACGTTCAAAGCTAAAATTTTGAAAGGTCGGCTTTCACTTTTCATCTTCTGTTGTTCTCTCTTTCGTGTGTCAACATTAAAGATTCTTTCGTTTCATTTTGGTTATAGCAAGGGAACAGGAGGTTCACTTGTCGAAGGGCTATATAACAAAACATCTTAATTTTATATTAAAATTGGGGCTTTTGTCGACGTACCTAGGGGTGAGGGTGTGTGTAAATTGTGACAGGGTGGGGGTGGTAGATCTACTTAATAAGTGAACACAACTTGTAGCGTGAAAATCCGTTATTTATCGATTTGGTGAACTTTTGGTCAAATTAAGGCATTTAGGTATTGCGTTAAAAATTTTAATCGCAAATTTTTTTTGACGCGTAAATCGCAAATATATATATATATATATATATATATATATATATATATATATATATATATATATATATATATAAACGCAATGTACCCGACGTTTACCAGTAAGTCGGGAATTCAAACGTGACACTTGAAACATTTCTAACACACCATTAGGTAAAGATATGGGTGCTAATTTATGCCACCTACCTAATGTGCAGAAATGATCTACATTTCATACATCACAACCAACGCTTATCAACCAAACCAAAACAAACCAAACAATTCAACCAAACCAACCAACCAACCAAACCAAACCAAAACCTGTCCCAAATTACGTTTTACCAGTCAACGGTAACCAACCAAACCAACCAATTGAAACCAAACCAAACACCGTTAGGTACAGATATGGGTGCTAATTTATGACATCTACCTAATATGCCACCTACATAATATGCAGAAATGACCTACATTTCATATGCTACAAATTACGGTTTACACGTCAAAGCTAATAACTTAGGATTATTTTATTTAAACAGTAATTAATTCTTTCAATGTTAAAATCAAAATGAATCATAAAAAAATAAGCTTCTATAAAAATTCAATGAAAAGTGAAAAAAAAAAAAAACTTTATTATGCCATTTTGCATCTCAGAGTCAAGTTGGTGTGGCACGATACAGTATCTGTGCGCAAATTCAATTCGGCTTCTTACTATCATTCTTAATGTCTTACTTACACGTTGTTCCTATATATACTGATATATATATATATATATATATATATATATATATATACACACACACACACTAGGGTTAGTACTTTTAACATTTTTTTTCAGAATCTTATTTTACATGGCATTTTTTAATGTGAAGAAAATATGAAAATAATATTAATTTATTTTTCACTCAAAAAACCTACCCCACCAACGCCATCTTGTGTTTACAAATAAGAAGCGTTTTTCAATAAAATTACTTCTTTATGGATTGCTCATTAACAAATATTTGATTACATTAATTACATTCAGGAACTTTATAGGGTATTTTTTACCTACATGTCTGAAACAAAATAAATAAAAAATTTTTTTTTTCATTTTAAGTGCACTGTTTGAATGTATTATGCGTCTAATGCAACTGTACCAAAAATAATTAAACTATATGATACCTTTGTTTGGTAATTGTCACGAGTGGTCTGCTTGGAATTTGGAAAGTCTGCTTGGTTGATTTGAGAATATTGTATCCTTTTATTTCAATTTCATTCATCTGTAATCGTCTGTTTGTAATTAATTTTGTAGGAAAGCAAATTTGTCAACAAATAAAGCTTGTAAAGTTTTAAAAATAATAAGCGAACACTCTCCCAATATTGAAGCTCCTTCGCATTCAGGAGTGTATAAGGCAACCTATAAAGAACCAGATTTGTTGAAGTTGCAGTTTATAAAAACAGCTTACAAAATTTTGAATGGTGCATACATTTTGACAGAAAAATAGAAGGAGAAAAACAAGTTGTTTTACTGAAAAACGTTGAAAAAGAAATTCGATTAGCCATATTGTCTCTGACAAATGGAAAAGCAGAGACAATATTTACAGCGAATAGGGCTGTTCTAGCTGAATACGAACTCATTCATGTATTCGAGTAATTATTTGCGATACAAGGAATACAAATTCTGGCAGCAAAAATGGTGTGGTACGCAAGCTGCAAAATTACTGTCAACAGAACAGTGGACAAATCCCTCAGTACATAGGCTGCCAGCTTCATGCTTTAGGCCTAGTACTCAAGCATGCTATGGATTCTATTTTCGGCAGGGAAACGTCTAATCCAAACATTTCTTATCCATTTGTTGCTGAAATTAGTGCAAATTGCGAGTTACTTAAAGAGTCACTTGATTCTCAAGATAGTAGTTCAGAAATCATGTGAGAAAACAAAGGATGGAAAGACGACATGAAGTTCTTTTACCATTTGACGCAAGTATTTCACTATTACGAATGAAATTCAACCTTACCAGTAATTCACTTCCAGAGACTGACGGCTTTAAGTAATGCTCTTTGGAATTCACTTGCAATACTAGCACTTCTGGCATTCATTCTATTCCGGAAAAAGAAACGAGAAATTTGAACTTTTGTGTGCTTTCTTAGCGAGAACATGGTCTGAAGTATGGTTTTCAGATCAAAGGGACTGGAAAATAGGAAAAGAGATTTTAGCACCTGCTTTGCATAGATACACTGAAGCAGAAAGATGCTTCTTGAGGCACTGGGTCTGTGAAGATTAAGCAATACCTGGTATAGAACGAAGTAACTGCTATGCAGAAAGAGCTATACAAATAATGCAAGATATTGTTCCACGTTGTGATGAAGTATAAAACTTAATTTATGTTTCCTAAGCTGTCCTTTCTTATCATTTCATATTTTGGACATCTCTATACTCATGCTTACATGCATTGCACTTGTTGTTCTTATGTAACTTTCCATTACAGTGTTGTGTTACATATATTAATATATAATATTCGTTTTAGGGTTTGGTGGGGAAGGTTTTTCAAATATTTTCAGAAAAGGTTATTTGTGTCATAATACACTCATTAAAAGTCACCTTTTCTTGCCATGTAAATATGAGGTTACAAAAAGTCATAACCCTAATATTCATGTATATATCACGAGTTAAAAGTTAAAAAAAACTGACAGAACGATTGAACTGCCTGATTGTTATTACTTTTGATGATTTGTTATTGCGTCTTATTAATTTAAACACAATTTACATTCTAAATAGTAGCATTTTTCAAGTTTCGACTGGAACGATTCACCCGTTACAAAATGGAGAATGAAGATAAATATCTCCTTAACCTTAACTAACAAAAAGTAGATACTTACTTGCCCCTAGTTATTTAAAGTAAGACTAAAGTCCCACCCCCCTTCTCCAGATGAATTGGGCAAAATAAATAAAAAGTCAAACCGTATATAGACATTATATTCAATGCAATACAAAAAAAAAAAGAATACACTCTTATATAATTATTAATATCAGATTGATTTGTAAAATTTATATAAAGTAATTAAGTAAAAAAAAAAGTAAAGTTCCCCTTAAACCCTTTAAGGGCTCATCGGGGCCGATGAAGTGTAGAATTCATCTGTTTCAGTAGCCCCGGCATATAAAGAGATAGTGTGGTCAGCCGCCTTTACTTCCCCAACTTAAAGTCAGGTACCCATTTAAAGCTGGGTGAACTTGCGGACTTACACCAGGACCTGAACAAATCCCAAGGTCCTCTCTGAGGTTCGAACTCAGGACTCTCGGGTCGACAGGCAGGCGCTTTACACCGCACGACCATACGTCCCCTAAAGTAATTAAGGTAAACACAAAAATGTGTGGATGTTTGTCCACTAGTTTAGGTAATAACTTGCTGGTCTAGATCAGGTATACAAACATATTTCGAACTGACCGCCGCATTGAAAGTTCTACTCTAGTTAGGTTCCCGAACTTGTTCGCAACTGTACCCCAAAGGTTGGTAAAATATGCCCGCGGGTAGCCGTCAAAGTTCAGCGAACTGGCGACATTTCTTCAAACTCTTCGTTATTTTAAACGAAAATTATAGGTCGTTGCGTATCACTGCATAAACTTTCCCGTACCCCGCTTGGGGAACACGTACGACAGGTTGAGATCCGCTCTGATAGGATGCCAGATTTATAACAATATATTTATGAAGAAATATAGAAAATATGTCTTTTTAACGACCAGCCATCATACAGTCTAAACGGTGGCAGGTTGTCCAGCACTAGTCTAGAAGTGTATCATTAAATACTTTTAGTAATAGTGCAATAAATACGACGGATTGTGACGAATGCTCTTTATAAATATATCATGATAAGAAACATACAAACTTTCAGGATTTCATGTCCAGATATGTATCAGGAAAAGGAATCAGCAAGGACAAGATAAACGTAGGAATTGCACTATTTAGTCTCACTCATAGACGAACCTCTTACTGTGGATGGCTAGCTGATGTATTTGCAAGTAATTATATGGTTAGTAATGTTTACTTTATATTATATATATTTGGAGGACAAAAAAATCAAAATGCTTGAAATTTGACTCTCAACCCGTTATTGCGTTCCTTTTGAATAAAAAATAAACTCTGCAAAATATTATTAAGATATATTTATATCTAGGGGTTGCTCAATGAACTTGAAATTATCAGATTTAAGGGTCAACAAAAAATTTAAGGAACGAATTATAATTTTTTTCTAATTCAAAGTTTCAATTATGTTATTCAAATTAAGTGTTATTTATATGATTGTATTCAATGTTTGATTTCAAAATGTTTACTTGTTGGTTGTTTGTTTGTTTTTATTAATGCCTTCACAATTGTAGACTTCCGCCTATCTGGAATTTGACGTCGATGTTCTTCCACGGTTTGCGAAATATATTTGCAATTGAGTTTCATCTTTCGTTAAAACTTTTGCATAATCTGAAATGAGTTTCACCCCTCTTTCGGCTGTATCATTTACAACTTTCATAGCATTAACAATTGTATGTGCTTCTTGGTATTCAGTTGCTGTATTCTACGTGTCTGGGTGATTTTCTTTCATGAATGTCCAATTTATTCCAAGCACTTCAAATACATATTTTGCTCTCACTGTTACAAAGTCATCTAAGTTCATGCTTACAATTTTATCCATTAATACTTTGCCTTCAAGCCTTTTTACCTGTTTTTGTTTTTTGACTGGCTTTTCAAGTGCAATCAACATTTTTTCTTTAGTTTGGTTATCAACATCGTTGCTGAAAAAAGAGAGACTCACCAGGTCTTCAGTTGAATACTATAATTGCCCTGCAATGGTTTTAAAGGCAGACTCAGCGACTTATTTTTGTCAAATATTTTATAAATTATTCAATTTCTTGATCAAATTCAGGTCATTGTGAGGAGCAGATGAAGAGAAAGGAGCCCGAAATCAATGTTCCAAGTAAATCAAAATTGAAAAAAATCGAAAATCGTAGAAGATTTTTCTCTTCATTTTTTGTTAAATGAAATTGATGTCGAAACAAGTAAATTTTAATAGAGTACAGTGCTTTCGCCATCCATTGTATCTGTTGCATAGCGCCAGGAGTACGGAAAGTTATTCCGCTTTGGCCTGGAGGAGTTTCTCGTAAAAAAAATTATCGACAGTTGTGAAAATTCTTCGTAATCGTCGCGAGGTTGTTTGGTTCATTGCAGCATATTTACAGCAAATTCTGCTGCTGATGGTACAAGCGAACCATAAACTTTGAGATCTGCATCAGTTAAATGCCATAATTCAGAATTAAGTTTACTCCACTGATCACGAAATCGTTGAAACAATTTAATCTCTGGACCATAAGAAGCTCCAAAACATGTTTTGTAAACATGGGATAAAATCACTTCATGAACATATATATATACATTATTCATTTCCAGAGTGCGTTAAATCGAAAGCGGAAAACAAGAATTCAAAATGGCGTCATCCCCGTGTCTCAATTCAATATCTGTTTTTGAAAAATCTACAGTTTTCAATAGTTTCTGTGCTTTTAATTATGAAATTAAAAGTCTCTAATATTAAAAATTAATAATTAGCATATAATATAATTCAAATTATTGTAGTTTTTATTACAACAGAGCATTTCAACATCGTCAAACGTAAACAATAGTAGTAATCAAAAGGCACTTGATACCGTTCCCACTAGTTGTGGAATGCGTATTATGTTTATTCGGGTTCCAACTATAGATTTTATCGGCGACGATAAGACTAGTGACCACGTTTTCGTATCTAATTTCGTAAATAAAGTTCTTTTTTAAAAGTCGATATACATGTAATATTAAAAAAAAGAAATTCTGCAAATTTCTGTACAAATTAAGTTCTCAGCTTTTATAATATTTATTTTTTTCTAAATAAATACGGCTTTGAATTATTTTAAATTACAAAATAAGAATATAGGCCTAAACCTAGGTCAAAGAAAGTGAAAACATAAACGAGCAATATTTTTCTTATAGTAGATTAAAATTGGAGGCTAGTATGAGTGTCGGTGTGGCAGAATGGCTAAAACAGCTTGGGGATGACTTATTTTTATGCCGACTATCCAGGTTCGATTCCTCCCAGAGACATATTTTTTTTATTGTTTTTTTTTTCAGAATGTATCCTTTTAGTTGTTTTAAACTATTTCATAACTTAAAAAAACAAAACAAAAATAATTTTGAAAATATGTATCAAATCTGAACACAGAGGCGTAACTAGGGTGGGGGGGGGGTCCAAAATCGAATGTCCCACCGGGCTCCAGCTTGAGGGGAGCCCCCAAAATTTTTTTTTACATTAAATATTAAGTACATGTCATGGTATCGAATGTCAAAATGCAGGGCCTCCAAATCCTAGGTTCGGCAATGGCTTTACAATAGTCTATCTTCCTGCGAAGGCTTTGTCACAATTATGTCATATGAAATGTTCCAATCTCTTAAAGCGCGTTCAATATTGTAACTTATTTGTTTCCTACTGCCTATCTCCAGTTTTGTGACTGTCAGCAGTTATTCAATATCATATACTGTCACTAATATGACTCATAATATAAGCAAATAATAAAATATTGATAACATTCTCAACTTAATTAATTATTAAAATAGAACAGATTAATATAAAAAAAAATATGAAAAATGTGGATTCAAGTAACCTTGCAAACGTAAGCTGCGTTGAGCAACCCCTAAACATCAACGGATTGTCTCCTAAATTTCCCAATGTAATTTATTCATTAAATGGAACCAAATAAAAGGTGGAGAGCATTAAAAACATTTCTTTTTAAATGCATTTTTTGTCACTCTTATATATATAGTTCACTAGAAAAATTTGTTCCAGAAAAGTGCTCTTAATCTAATACACTCGTATATTGAAGAGATGTTTGTTTAAGATATAATTAAACGTACTGGTTCCAAAAAAAAAAAAAAGGAAAATTATACTTCTTATATTTTAGTGTTATCAATTTGAAATTTAATAAAAAGTTTTCGAATTTAAATCATGTTATTGGACTTTTTATTTTTTGCTGTAATTAATGGAGTCGCTGCTGATTGCTCACCACAATCTTTTTATAAGCTTTTATTTAACTTCACTTTCTATCTGTATGTATTTTAAACTCAATTTCGGATACACCCCCATTAAATGAGAGCGCACGGAGTTTGGAACGTGGCGCACGATTATAATGTACCATCTATTAAAGATTTCTAAGAAATGTGACAATATGTTGTGGTCAAAACGATTCATTTACTATCATTGCTACTCCTTACTCCTGAGATGTAGCACTATTTCTAAGAAATGTGACAATATGTTGTGGTCAAACAGATTCATAAACTATCATTGCTACTCCTTACTTCTGAGATGTTGCACTATTTTACACACCTTACACATTTCTTTTGTTTGAAGTAAGCGATTTCTTACACACAAAAAAGTATTTCTGGATGAATGAATAATCAGACAGACAGAAATACAGATACACAAATTTTATTGTACAAATATGTATAGTTCTTTCATATCATTACTTTGCCTCAAATTTATCATTAATTTTTCTTAAGTCGCTATACGTATTAGATCATTTTCTCTTTAGAGAATACAAACACTAATGAGATGCTTTGTATGTTGCCCTTCATTCATTAACAAAACCATTGCCGAGAGTGCAATAACTACGGAGGAACCACGGGAGACATATAGGAAACTTTCACCATGCCCTGAAAAATCCCCGTGGTTTTCAACTGAGATTGAACCCAGGACATTCAGTTCGATAGAAAGTTGCATGTTTTTTAACAACATGACTGTACGTGCTCTTATATTTTAACAACACGACACTACGTCCTCTTATATTTTAACAGAACGACTGTACGTCCTCTTATATTTTAACAACACGACAGTACGTCCTCTTATATTTTAACAACACGACAGTACGTCCTCTTATATTTTAACAGAACGACCGTACGTCCTCTTATATTTTAACAACACGACAGTACGTCCTCTTAAATTTTAACAGAACGACTGTACGTGCTCTTATATTTTAACAACACGACAGTACGTCCTCTTATATTTTAACAACACGACCTTACGTCCTGTTATATTTTAACAACACGACAGTACGTCCTGTTATATTTTAACAGAACGACTGTACGTCCTCTTATATTTTAACAGAACGACTGTACGTCCTCTTATATTTTAACAGAACGACTGTACGTCCTCTTATATTTTAACAGAACGACTGTACGTCCTCTTATATTTTAGCAGAACGACTGTACGTCCTCTTATATTTTAACAACACGACTGTACGTCCTCTTATATTTTAACAGAACGACTGTACGTCCTCTTATATTTTAACAGATCGACTGTACGTCCTCTTATATTTTAACAGAACGACTGTACGTCCTCTTATGTTTTAACAACACGACTGTACGTTCTGTTAAATTTTTTTTTCTTGCTTTTTTAAGTCATTTATCATTTTTTAATTCATTATTGGTGCTATTTATGACCAGCAGAGATGCAGCCAACTGGTTACACAAATATATGAAAGCACATTTTCCAGGCTGGACAAAGAAGTAGGTCGTCTAGTGACCTGGGAGGACGATGATAGGAAGACTTTTTATGATGACCGCGATACAATAAAAATCAAGGTATGGTGTTATAAATCTTTTAAGAAAAAACATCTTATAAAACGTATGACAGGACAATTCTAAAATTAATCACTGGGTCAAGATTGACAACGGCTGAGGTAAACAAGATCTGAGTTTTACTTTAACTTTTAGTAAATACATATTTTTAAAAGCCGCAATATTGTCTATTTATAAAGTTTTAATAAACAAAATATATAAAAATAATAATAGTATTTAAAGAAATTGATTACTTCGAGCATCACAGAAACTTCTGAATGAATAGAACCAAATCGGTTACTGTGAGCCGCACAGAAACTACTGAATGAATAGAACCAAGTCGGTTACTGTAAGCCGCACAGAAACTACTGAATGAATAGAACCAAGTCGGTTACTGTGAGCTGCACAGAAACTTCTGAATGAGTAGAACCAAGTCGGTTACTGTGAGCCGCACAGAAACTACTGAATGAATAGAACCAAGTCGGTTACTGTGAGCCGCACAGAAACTACTGAATGAATAGAACCAAGTCGGTTACTGTGACCCGCACAGAAACTACTGAATGAATAGAACCAAGTCGGTTACTGTGAGCCGCACAGAAACTACTGAATGAATAGAACCAAGTCGGTTACTGTGAGCCGCACAGAAACTACTGAATGAATAAAACCCAATCAGGCCAATATAATCTTTTAGAAAAAAAACACGATTTTATATATATATTATAGAGCCGACGATATACCAGAAAGTATAGTATGAACCATATGGTGTTACTTAAATCTAGTATGAAATATATGTTTTCAATATAATATGAACTATATGCTGTTAAATCAAGTATGAACTATATGTTGTTTAATATAGTATGAAGTTTATGATGATAAATGTAGTATGAACTATATGTTGTTCAATATAGTATGAAGTTTGTGATGATAAATGTATTATGAACTATATATTGTTCAATATAGTATGAACTATAAGATGTTAAATATAGTATGAACTTTATGCTGTTAAATCAAGTATGAACTATAGGTTGTTTAATATAGTATGAAGTTTATGACGATAAATGTAGTATGAACTATATGTTGTTCAATATAGTATGAACTATAAGATGTTAAATATAGTATGAACTTTATGCTGTTAAATCAAGTATGAACTATAGATTGTTTAATATAGTATGAAGTTTATGACGATAAATGTAGTATGAACTATATGTTGTTCAATATAGTATGAACTATAAAATGTTAAATATAGTATGAACTTTATGCTGTTAAATCAAGTATGAACTATAGGTTGTTTAATATAGTATGAACTATATGATGTTAAATATAGTATGCACTATATCGTGTTAAATATTGCATGAACTATTTGGTGTTAAATATTATAATTTATTTAAACAGGCCAAATATGCTATAGACAACGGCTATGGTGGAGTCATTCTTTTCTCGACCACAACTGATGATTTTTTTGGTTTTTGTAATGAAGGAAACCATCCATTAGCGAAAGCTGTCTACGAGGAGTGCGTGAAATAGGTGTTGAAGAAATATTTCTTTATAATGGACTAAGGATGGAGAATGTTTCAATGTTTCAAAACAAAATTTAATTAGTCACAGACAAGGACTGTACGTGTACTACGTAACGCTTAGTGTGTGTGATCATCCCTTGCACCAGTCGACCCTTCATCAGATGGTCCATCATCTCGCATACCACACAAATAATCATCTCCTCCAACACACAATTATATAAATATATATATATATATATATATACATATATATATATATATATATATATATATATATATATATATATACAGTAAGACCCCCGTTTAACGCTTTGTAAACGTTCCATCTAAGTAGAGCGTAATATGAAACAGCGTTAAACGAGATTATCTCATCATGTAAATAATGGGATTATGGGAAGATGGGTAGAAAATAGGTGAGGTATTTTACCATCATTAAATTTATTATTTATGTGTTTTTTATAACAATAAAACAATTTATTTCTTAAAAATATAGAAACATAATAAACGAATATGTATATAAAAATAAAGAAAATTCTAAGTCAGTATGTTTACATTTCAGATCATTCAGTCTCTTGTGTATTTCCAATTGTCTGCCTTTTTATCAAGAAGGTATCTAAAGTAGTTTTCGTTTTCCATTTGCTCTCTGTAAGAAGTTGGAAGTAGGCTAGATAAAGCATCCATAACAACCTGTCTTGCCTTCTGTCAAAGTTTGGGTCATTTTTCAATAACTTGGTCCATAAAATGCTATATTTTGGCTTTTTTTTTTTAACTATTACCCAAGATACAAACTAAAACTATAAGATTTGTCACTATATCAATCGTTATATTATATAAATTTATACAGTAACGTCAGCAAATGTTTGAAACTATAAAAATACGTTCGTGCTATTTCGGAGAATCCCACGATTCAAATAAAAGAGCGTTAAACCGAAACAGCGTAAAAGGAAACAGCGTTAAGTGGGGTCTTAATGTATATATATATATATATATATATATATATATATATATATATATATATATATATACTTTGCTGCTATAATAACACAGTTATCGATAAAATACATATTATTTTAATTCTTGCAATTGTTCGTATTGTTCTATTGATAAATAATAACACTGATTGAGTTAAATATCAAGAAAACATTTTTAAAAATACTACTTAAGAATATTTCTAAAAAAAAATATAAAGTAAAAATATCTAAAACAGCTTTTGCTTCCCTTGTACGAAAAAAAAATAACAATGATTCAATGAGGCACACATTTTAAACAATTCAATTTTTTTTGTCTTCTTACATATAATAAAGAACTATACATGATTGTTGTATTCTTTAGTCTGTTTGTTATTTCTTGTCATTTGAAATGTTTTGGTATCAGAGTAGGCCTACGTTATAACAATATTTTGATTAAATACCGGTATTTCCCCATGTATAAGCCACCCCTTTTCTCTAAAATTTTCAAGCCCAAAAATTAAGGGGGGGGGGTGGCTATACGAAGCAGGTACAATTTTTTATACGTGAAAAATGCATAAAATAAGGATCATGAGCTAAAGCTGGAAAAATCGGTCAGTGAGTATCATCGTCTGTACAGTCAAAAAATTGGGGGTGGGGGGGGGGAGGGCGACTTATACAAAGGGGGTGCTTATACATGGGGAAATACGGTTATACGTACAAAAACGTTTTGTGGCTGCTGCTGTAAGTGCCTAAATTTATTGCTAATTTATCATTAAGAACAGAAACGTGCTTTTTCATAAAGGCCCACTTCGAGCTGTTATAAAAAAAAACCAAAAGTGCAGACAAATTGGCGGTATTCCCTTGACTTCGGAAGGCAAATTGGCGGTATTGCTTTGACTTCGGCAGCCAAATTGGCGGTATTTAAGGTTGTATAACTTCAATTTATTGAAGAACTCAAAGCTGTTCAGTGCCTTCGTGCAGTTTAAACCTGATATTAAAAAAAATCATTCAACAGTTTCAGCTAATTTTTTTCACAAGTTAAGTTAAGTTCTGTGTAGGCTATATGAGTTTCCACATACCAACAATGTATCGTTCAACATAACATCATGCTAATTCATGCATTAAAATTTAGCAGTGGAAGAATAAAGATAGCTGCATTGTCAAGAACGACAACACGTCTTCAAGAAAGATAACTATCGTAAAGAAAATCAACTTCTTCGGCAAATAAGCTATCTACTCTGCCACAAAAACAAATAAAAATTTATTGAAGTATCGATTACCAACTGTCGCTGTCAAATTCTTAATTGGGATTTAAATCTTATTGATTTATTCCTGAAGTCATACAGAAGTGACCGCTAATTATTTTCAAAGGTTAAGATCTGTATGTATGTGAGTGCTTACGTTAAATTATGTGCTAGCGCTGTTCGGTAGCAGAGTAGTTCACCAAATAGAAATTAGCAGTACAACAGCAATAAAAGTATTAGCCATTTCATTTTAAATACGATAGATGTCAATATTTCTTTACAGTTTAGACAGCTATGCTCTGATATATAAAAGTCATAAATCTCACCACATGTCATTAATTTCTAGTAGCAGACTATATGGAGGCTGGATAGCGAAGTGGATAGTGAACAAGACTCACATCCAAAGACTACTAGGTTCAAACCCTGGTAAAGGCATAAATATTAGCTGTTCATTGTCCATTCGTTCCACCAATGACCACATCGGTTAAGGGATTAAAAAAAAACAGACTAGAATTTAGTAAACAATTTACTTCTGGCGCACAACTGCCATATTCTGATACACGTTTCTTAGGTTGCGGACTGGTCAGTTTAGTATCTTAGACTATCATATGTTTTTTTTTCCTTTCATTCGTCGATAGGGTGACAATTTTCAAGATTTTGTGTCAAGTGCACAATTTCTCATACCGCATTCTCTTCTTTACGAGACAGAGAAGTTATCTTCCTCATAGACGTTCTTGATGATGTAGTTATCTTTCTTGAAGACATTTATGTGTAACTCATGTATGATTTAATGTGTAGTAATATATGTTTCTAGATTTAGATTTTGTTATAGGATGAATGTATGGACATCCATAAATGCACATTGTTTACTTGACATGAAGAATTCATTTGGAATCCGAGCCACATAATATGCTGAGTTTAAGATGGGTAGCCACATAATATGCTGAGTTTATAGCAACTAATGCATTCTAATCTTGAAATTAATTCTCCCTTCACAGAACTAAAAGCCCTTGATGCACCACTACAAACGATTTTAAGAATTAATATCCTGCACTCTTCCTTTAGGGAAATTATTTTAGTTTAACTTCCAACAAGTAAGATAATCCCTTTTTTTTAAATAGCTAATGTTTACTTTTAAAGATCTTATAAAGTTGTATGTCTACTGACAATACTAATGCATTTTGTTTTATTATTATTTGTTCGGCACATTCTGATCTTTCTTTTCAATATTTCTTCACAGAAATGTTAGGCCTGCAAGTTGTCTGGGTCAAGATACATTCTCATCTTCATTAGAAGTGTGCCAAATACTGGAACTGTTCTTGATGCACTGCACCAATATGAGAGGCTCATAACTATTAAAGACAGTCTCAACTTTGTATTCATAACTAAAGGTTAAATATTATTTAATTTTTTTTATTTAAGTTTAACTAGCTAAGAATTTATTTTAATTATCTATTATTAACTAGGTGAAAATATTTGTTGATAGATTTAAACAGACAAGCTTCTGAGGTGTTGACAATAAATGGTTACCTCTGAAACAGAATTTATATTGTGTTCTTTTAAGCAGGGAAAGTATTTTTGTTTAAAATCCAATAAGTAAGTTAAGTCAATTTTTTATTTTATAGCTAATTTTTATTTCTTTTTAAAATTTCAATGAGTAGTAGCCTATGTCTACTAGCAATACTAATGCATTTTGTTTTATTATTATTTATTTAGCACATTCTGATCCTTCTTTTCAATATATTCCTTTACAGAACTGATAGGCTTACAAGTTGTCTGGGAAAAGATACATTCTCATCTTCTTTAGAAGTGTGCCAAATGCTGGAACTGTTCTTGATGCACTACACCAGTCCGAGAGGTTCCCAACTATTATAGACAGTCTCAACTTTGTATACATAACTAAAGGCTAAGTATTATTTTTTTTGTTTAATTAGCTGAGAACTTTAATAATCCATTACCATGTTTGTGAGAATTTTGAGTTTAAGAATTTTTAAAATTATTTTTAAGTACATTCTGATATTGTTATTTAATTTTTTTTTCTTCACAGATGTTAGTCTTTACAAGTTAATTGGCAAAAGAGATATTCTAATTTTGGAAGTGTGGTATTATTATGCAATGCACTATTTCTACTTTTTACAAAGAGGGTCTCAAATTATGAAGGCCACCCTACATTTATTTACATATTTTAAGGGTAAGTGAAGTTAAAATTAGATTTTTTAATTATTCATTTTAATTATTTACAGTAGACATCAAGTATCTTTTAATGTCTCTTTATCAGATTTGGTGTGACGGATGGCCGAGTGGTGTAGATACTTGACTGTCGACCTGAGAGTCCTGGGTTTGATCCTCGGTGAGGCCCATGGAATTTTTCCAGGTGAAATTTGATGCAAAGTCGTCCCGCAAGTCCACCCAGCTTTAAATGGGTACCTGACTTGAAGTTGAGGAAGTAAAGGCTGCTGGGCATTGTGCTAACCACACAATCCCTTCATATGCCGAGGTTATAGAAACAGATGAATTCTACACTTCATCTGCCCCGATGGCCCGTTAAGGGAACTTTACTTTTTTTTTTATCAGATTTGAACAAACTTCTAGTCATAACAAATGCAACATGTAGTATTTTTTTTATTAACTGTTTTGCCTCTATTTCATTTTTGTCGCTATTATGGTGGCTGTATGCCACAGATTTTTTAGCTAATGGTTGTATATTTTTTTTATTTTAAATCATTTTATCTTACTTACAAGAATAGTTGATTTTTTTCTAAAATCATCCAAAGTTTAGCGATATATAATTTTAGCTTTTTATTTTCTTAGGTATCTCTCTTAGATAAAAATGCATATTTTATGAAATGTTCAAAAAAGTTAAAAAAAAACAACATTATCAGTTATGTTATCAGGGAATAGAACCAATAAAATCAACTGTCTATTAATTTTATTTGAAAGATTTATTTGTAATCGTGTTATCATTTACTTAACAGTTAATAACCTGAACTTTTTTAAATCTATGTTTCCTCGGAACCAAATAAAATCAAGCACTTGATTCAAGACTAAAAAAATGACATGTAGGCTAATTTAATTAGGGATGAGGCGTGAGTGTTGCCGGTTATTACTCTTAGAGAAAAATTTATTGATGTTTTTATGCCATATACAAGGCACAACCAAACACAAATGTATATATTTGTATAAATAGTTAGGCAAACAACATATTGTAAATGATTTATATATTAATGAATATTACATATATTTAAACTTGTAGTTATTTTATTATGAATGATTATGCTAACTATATGCAATAAACACAGTACAGTATTATTTATAAATATGACTATGACCAGTAACACTTACTCATTGTCCCTTAACTGTATACATTTATCCTGCAATAAAATAATAAACATAAACTTCCTATCAGCTGTAATTTTTTTTATCTTTTTTAGTAAACTTGATTTTTTTTTTATCTCTTAATGTTGTAATGTCAATTTTGGTTGGGTAGTTATAGCACTTCCTGCTATGTATGTGAACTGCATTAAATTCTAAATGAGAATAAAGCAAATCTTTAATGATCTTGGTTTAAGTTTGTTTATGTCAACCCAGCTTTTAATAGGTTAAAGAGTTAAAGTGGTGAAGTAAAGGCAGTTGGACGATGTGCTAGACACACAATCCCTAAGCACCGAAAATGATGAATTATATCCTTCATCTGCCCTGTTTTATATTATTTCATAATTTAAATTTATTTCATGATGTGTAAGAAATTCCAAAACATAAATGAAATATAAATTAAACATTCATTTCTCAATTTGTTCAGCATGTCATTATCATTACTAGGGTGGTCTGTCTCAACATAGCTGTGACTGCTAAAGTCTACTACGATCACTCTATTAAGTACATGACGTGACCAGGATACTAATACTTCAGAGCCAAAAAATACCACTTTTGTATACATTGGAATTGACAATCAAATTAAGAATGAGAAAATAAAAAATAAGAAACAATAATATTATATTAATATGATTAAAAAAAAGTAGTTGATATAAAATGTGCATATGTTTAATGATCAAATGTGAAGTATTTTCATACACAACTTATTGCCATCATCACAAATCAAATCAATATTATTGCTTTTTTTTTTTTGCAAGTCATTTTTTTTAAATTATAATTTATCATATTTACATACAACTGTACAAATACATTTTAAACAAATATGTCCTGTGAAGATTGTAAAAATTACACGGTTTAGTGCCCAGTTTTATATGAGCTAACAACAAGTTTAAATCAAGACATTTTCTAAAAAAATCTTTGCAAAGTTTAAGTTTTAAAAATATTCAACACAAAAGTAATTATTACAGAATTGAAATATTTAAAATACCAATGCGACAAAAATTACAAGCTTTGGGAAAACAGTAAACTAATTACAAGAAATTTCAACAATCACACTAAACTATCTGATATTATGTCAGTTAGTGAATTTCTTTTTTTTTTTTACTCAATACAATTTAACATGTAACACCAGACCAGAAGTCATTAAAAATAGAATATATAACATGAGACAATTTACCAAGCCAGTCCACTGAAATTAAAATAGCCTCTACTTCCTGAGTGGATGTGCTGGTAAAAGAAATTTTCTGTATGTCCCACTACATAAGCTGCAGCTCCACTGCTACCTCTGCAAGTGGGTGTTAAATAAAAGAACTGGCTCCACATTTTTCCTGCCTTCTTCATCTTCACTGAGTGGCCAATGCTGACCATTTTATAATGCCCATGAGGATGAGAGACTATGCATATCAGCTTACGATTAGAGTCTAGAAATTTGTACTTGCTGTGAGCTTTCTTCCAAAGAGCATCAAACCGTTTCATTGATTTATCCAGGTTATTCATGAGATCTACGTCACATGTTGCACATTTAAACTGACAGCGGTCTTTTTCCATGTCCTCATACACAACACTAATTCCATTTAAAGTGACAACTTCACTTTTCTTGTTATCGTAGAAAAGCTTACAGCAAGTGTGCTTGGCTTCAGAATCATCAAAAACAACATGCTTTGCCGTCATGACAAACACTTCCATCCAGTTTTGACTGGCGTTTCTTGACTTGTGGCAATCAGGGCAAGGACAGCTTGTACCAATGTGCCTCTTTATTTTATCAATTCTTCCTGTGCCAAACCTCACACCTTTGTATCCCACACGGTTGGCGAAGGGGTAATGTTTATCATGGTTTTTCTCTTTTCTGTCTTTGCTGACATATTTGGCATCTATTCTTACAGTCATCTCAGCCAGAGATTTGATGCAGTCATATAAAACAATAGTGCGATAGCCATCTGGTAGGTTATTAATACTGAAAGTATCAATAGGAATAAGTCCTGTGTGGCCAGGATTTTTGGTACAACAGTCATAGCTGCCAACTATGTCAGCTTCTCCATTTTCACAAACCTCAGTTTCATGTGTGTCTGAAAATTAAGTTAAAAAATGCAAATATGATCTTAAAAAATGCCTTTATTTATCAAAATATTTAACATACTGGCCAAAAAACATTTTTAAACATTATAACAAATTATGTTAGGGATAAGAAATATATCTACCATTTAGATTAGATAAGACATCAGCAGGATCATCCATGCTAATTTCACTCCTGAGTTTATCTATAAATAATAAGTAAGATTGAAAAAAAAAAAGATATTAAAGAATAGAAATGATTGCAGTAGAAAATATTTTACTTAAGTAATACATTTATAAAATATAAATGTACCAAAAATTTTAATATTTTAAAAAGTTTCTTATTTATACATACTTTGTATGATTTTTTAAATTACAGGTAAAGGAGAAACAGTAATATTGTAATAACAGTAAAATTGTACACACTTTTTTTTTACTATGATCAACTAAAAAGCAGATAAAAGAATATAAGAACACATCACATTTGACAAATGAATGATTTGAAATAAATAAAAAACATAAATACAAAATGAGGCTTTTCTTACAAAAAGTTTTTTTCATTTTTTTGACTGATAAATTATTACATAGTACTGAGTATTGCATATGTGGGAAAACGTAAACATAGGCATATTCTATAGCCGGAAAACGTAAACATAGGCTTATACTATTAACTATAGCTTAAGTAAAAAAAAAACATAAGCCATAATCCTTCATTTTATTAATTTTTCAAACAATGGAAGACCAGATAATTGTAAGCCGTATTTTTAGTACACTTTATATATTTACTATAATTACCATCTCTGTGAAAGTTCTCTCAGAGTCTTGTGATCTCTAATGTTATCAAATTTACATGTTTTCACATCATCATGTAATATTGCGTATTTTAATACATACTAACATAACAATCAGAATGACAATCACAATCAAACAAATGCCTAATACATTGCAATACATTAATAGTAGTATTAAAGGAAGAAAGGTACTTGCTTTCGAAATATCATCCAAATAATAATAGCTGAACAATATGAAAGATACCATTAGTTCGTTTCATTATTAGTCATAAAGCCCATGACTAAAGTTGTTTATTTTAGCCTCGAAATCGGGAATATGTTCCCGCTTCCGTAAATAGCGTAAAAGTTATTATTAGTAGTGCACTGAGCTATAAATATATGTATGATCTACCCAATGATATTAATATCATTCTGCAGTGTAAAAACGTCAAATATTAATTAGCGAAAAATTCATTTATGTAACAACAGTAACATATCCAGTATTAAAGAGTCCATTTTTAGCTTTATTGTGGCAGGGGAAGAAGTGTTCGTTTATATGTTTCTTTTAATAGTCTAATTCTAATATTAAGAAAATTTGAGATTAGCAAACAGTCCTTCGACCGTTTGCCTGTTTACTCATTAAATGTCAGAAATTCATTAAAAAATATATGGACTTAAAAAATAAAATATCTGGAGAGAACAGAAAATAAAACTGAATCAAAATATGTGATTTCAAAAGAATTGCATGGTTGGGACTTAGGAGCATTGTACGTCAGTGGTGAAGGGAAGAGAGAGAGAGAGAGAGAGAGAGAGAGAGAGAGAGAGAGAGATGATTTCTAAAAATAGAACTAATGCAATGTTTGTGTCGTGTCTCAATTCTGAGAACGCTAGGGGATTCCCCTTATTTGTAAAGTACACGTGGCAGTCGTAGTTCATAACACAATTAAGTCCAATATCAACACACTCGTTCTAAAAAAACCAACAACCGTTAATATGACAATTCTGTTAACTATTATAGTTTTTAAATATCTCATTAATTTTTATTATGTTTTTAAAAAAAAAGCTTATTGTTTTAAGACGCATTTTGATTTTGTTTTAAAAAAAAAAACAAAATCTATTTCACTCAGTCCCGATGCGAGGGCATACAGCCGCCCCATTGTACCGGTGCCCAAGTCGCCCAACAGTCTAGATGTCCACGAAGCCCAACGTGTTCCTAATTTTTTTTTAGAAGCTTTAAGTTCTTAGGTTTATTTCTATATTTAAAAAAAAAAAAATTATGGACACAATGTCTCCTTGGCTAAATCCTCGCGCCACCTAATATGTTATTGATGTTATTGTTTTGTACTGAGTCATTGTCTTCAGGGGCGGATCTAGACAACTCTGACCCGGAGGGGGGGGGCAAAACTGTTTTCATTGTTGAATATTGGTCTTAGAACAAAAAATATTTCGATAATTTAATGATGTAGTACCTAAACTTGCGGTAACCCCCCCCCCCCAAATCTGCCCCTGATCGTCATGGTAGCCAGTTGACGTTTCTTATCCGTCTTTTGCTGATGACTAATTTAGATAGCTATATATATATATGTGTGTGTGTGTGTGTGTGTGTTAGAAAAAACATATGTTAAGATTTTTAAAGAAATTATGGATTGCTTTCGGCTTCCGTGCATCGGCGTTCTGTAGCATATTGAGAATGCATGGCGGCCATGTTTTGTTATCCATTTACATTGGCATGGAATTGACGGCGAGCGCACTGGGGGGCCCTATTAAAAAGGGGCACACACACACACACACAAAGAAGATACCCTTTTATTATATGCTACTTTCTTTTAACTGGGGGCGGGGGGGGGGCGCCACATTTTCTTCTGCGCCAGTGTCCCTCTATTAAGGTGACGCCTGTGAATGACCGTCTACCTTCACCTTCCACCAGGAAATTTAAACCATTCGTTCCCCCCCCTCCCTCCCTGTCATTGAAAACCCCCCTATCCTCCCCCACCCCCACTTCCTTCACCCCCCCCCCAACAACAACTCTGCTTCTAGTATACATTTACATCAAATCTCATGATATGCTCGACTCTATTGGCTTTATTTCACAGCAGGCGAGTTTTGCTGCGCGCGCGATGGTCCCCCCTGACTTGTGATGTCAGGGCCTCAGATTTATAGGAAATCGATAAACATTTTGTGATGACTGTTTTTTTTTTTATTCGTTTTTTTTTTAATGAGACCAATATTTTTACATGCATCTTTGAACACAGCCAACTTTCACCCTTCCCCCCCCCCCCTTATGTACATTTAGTCCCAACTATTCGCGGCTCTCAACCTTTTTCACGACTGTGCCCCAAAAATGTTGCGAAAGTATGTCTCCCCGGGTTCCCTTCACACGAAAGTTCTTCAAATTCTTGGTTATTTTAAACGAAAATTATATTTCGCTTCATACCCCTACGGTAACAGCCCTGCCCAGGGGTCCGAAATTTCTGTCGGTGGGCCTGATCACTTATAACGGCCATGCTGTCATGGCAATAGTCTTCAAGGACGGTCATACTCTGGGTTTGATTTTAGACATAAAAGTTTGTTTTTTTTTTTGGCCATGACTTACACCACTCGAATACAGGACCAAAAGAAGATCACGCAAGGACATTTCTTTTATTGTTATTCAAAGGCAACTGTCAACAACAGACGGTGTTGTTGAAAACGAATTGCTCAGGGGTGTAAAATACTGCCAAGTTTTTCTTTTTTTTTTTTTTTTTAAATATTATTGATTTTTTTTTTAACTTATAAAATGTTAATCGGTATATTTGGCCCAAAATAACATAGCAACTTTGGTTTGCTTGAATAGAAAATAGTTTTTTGTTCGGCTGGCTGCCATTCAGATGTTACCATTTTCAATTTAAACATACCCAAAAGGAAAAAAAAAATATCTAAAAAAAGAAATTGCGATTTCTTGTTTCACCCAATGATAATGAGCTACGCGTAGGTTAGTTTCGATGTCTTTGTATCTAAATATAGCTTTAAGTACTTCATAGGTTTGCATAGGAATAAAAAGTAAGCGATTTTCATTTTAACTTTAACTAATGCATCTGACTATCATAACTTTGGGCATCGCACCAATTGGGCGAAGGTCAAGGGCCCAATAAGCCCCAAGGCAATGAATATAAATTATACAGAAAGGGCCCAATAAGGCCCAAGGCAATGAATATAAATTATACAGAAAGGGCCCAATAAGCCCCCAAAGCAAGGAATATATTTTTTTTTCCTTTTTAATATTGTAGGAAATAAATATAGATACACAGTAGAATAATACACAAATATGGCGTCTTTCTAAAAAAAAAATCAATTTTAAATCAACGATGCGCATTCTGTATAACTTATACTATGTGCACCTAACTCAACGTATCATTTTTAGTATCATTTTTAGGGTTAGGGTAAACCCTATCCTCATTTTTAGTCTTTCGAATCATTTTCATCGAATCATTAAAATAGAAACTATTAAAATCAACAAAATGTTTTTTTTTTGATGTTTTGATTTAACAGTATATTTAAATGAAAATGAAACTAAGAAACCTTTTTGTCAGTATTTTTTTAAAAATCTCATTGGAAAATGTATTATAGTTATACATATTTTTTTTAATGCAAACTAAGATCGTACCGTGTAAATAGGCCTATATCTCTACAAGTACAATAACAGAATGCATTCTGGTCAATGATTCATTATAGCCTAAGAGTTATATACGCCAGTGACATTTCAAAAGAATTATGAAAACAACAGATTAAATATCTAATCTGTGGTGAAAAACATAAATTTAATTGTATATGATTTAAACGTAATGCGAAAAACGAAAAATGCGCATTATGTTCAATATATATATTCTGTGAAATTTTTAAAAGCTTCATATGTCTCGTTCGTTTCACTTAATGACTTAACTCCCTTAAACTCCATGTTGAGCAATGGGCCTCAGGAGCCATCCTCCAGCGCCCTCTGTTTTTTGGAGGCCTTTTGCCAGTTCAACCCATGTTAGGTTGTAACACTTCACCTCCTGGTCTCGCAAGACCTTCTCCAATTGGGCTTGGGGCGACCAACGTTTCTCTGGCCCTGGGTTTGGGGGAGGGGGGGGAGCGAAGGGGGTGGGAGGGGCTTTCACTGCAGCTGGGCAATTTTTGTAATGTCTTCCGGCGTATTCATAAGAGAATGACCAGTCCATCGCCAATTTTTTCTGGATATTTGTAGGTCAATGGGGGGGGTCATGGTTTTCCAGTTAAAATGTTTCAGATTAACAGTGACAGTGTAGTTTTAGATGTATTGTCATTTAAAAGGAAGCGGTACTGGCGATTTCCGTTATTTGTTTTCAGATGTAACACCTATACTAAATCGTGGGGGGATGGATGACCGAGCGATGTAGAGAGCTGGACTGACGACCCGAGAGTGTAGGGTTCTATTCTCGGTGAGAACCAAGAAAATTTATTTACGTGACATTTGGTGTCAAGTAATTTGTCTAGTACCCTCACCCCTTTAAGCCTGAAAACGGCTGTGATTTATAGATGTACTTTGTCTAGTACCCTCACCGCGTTAAGCCTGATAACGGCTGCGATTTATACAGGTAATTTGTCTAGTACCCTCACCGCTTTAAGCCTGCTCACGGCTGTGATTTATACAGGTAATTTGTCTAGTACCCTCACCGCTTTAAGCCTGCTCACGGCTGTGATTTATACAGGTAATTTGTCTAGTACCCTCACCGCTTTAAGCCTGAAAACGACCGTGCTATTGAAGCATCTGCCACCATCTGAACTCTCTCTTATGGTAACGAGCCGAGACTTAGTACTTGAACTCTCTCTTATGGTAACGAGCCGAGACTTAGTACTTGAAAGGCTGGTGGGATGAAACCTGCTGTGTCTCTCAAACTCCTGCTGTATATACAAACTGAAAATATCACTGAAATCAAGATGATGTGTTACCTTAAGATTAAATGAAAATATGTTTTAGGTACATGCGTTATGACCTTTGCAGAGGGAAAGGGGAGGGGGGGTCCATCCGAGCACTTGACAGGGTGTACAGCTTCCAGCTTTAGAAGGACTCAGCAATAGGGGTTGTGGGGGCGGGGGGTGGGGAGTCAGTGTGTGTGTAATCACAGTTTGCGAAGATTATACAGGGGGGGGGGGGGGCTCAAGATTAGCTGACGGCGGTCGAGGAGGTTCATAACTAAAATGTGGTACTTAATAGTTTTTCTTTTCTTTTAGGGGCATTCCCCTCCAACATTTAGCGAGAAATCCCTCCTGCTCCCAAGTTATTAGCAACACCTCTGATAATTATACCAGTAGTCTCGTGGGGAGTGGGGGGGGGGTCAAAAGCGTAGGTTGCCAAGAGTGATAAATAACTTTCGAGCGACGTGGCATAATTTGAGTGGAACTGTCTTTTATAATGAAACTGAAAATAGGCCGGTTTCCAGGTATTAGTAGCCTCTGTATCATGTGTGCGTCATAGAGACAGCTGTATAAAAAGAGATGTTCCAAAGCTGTATATTCAAAGCGGAGTTAGACTTACCTAGAAATAATCTGTAAGTTGAATGACAATAAGAGGTCTTACCAATCCAATTTCATCTACCAATCCAATTTCAACAGCCAATCCAATTTCAACTGCCAAAAAGATTTTGAAGTAAGTCTGCAATAAGATACTTTTAAGGTAAGTCTGCAATAAGATACTTTTAAGGTAAGGCTGCAATAAGATATTTTTAAGGCAAGTCTGCAATAAGATACTTTTAAGGTAAGTCTGCAATAAGATATTTTTATGGTAAGTCTGCAATAAGATACTTTTAAGGTAAGTCTGCAATAAGATACTTTTAAGGTAAGTCTGCAATAAGATACTTTTAAAGTAATATATTTTTAGAATCCGTTTTTTTTTTTAAATGGTAGATTACTACAAAAAAAAATGCAATACTTCCGTTTGAATTTTTCTTTTAAATTTCATGTTGTCGCCTATTTATTTTTATACAGTTTCTATTTTAATTGTGTTTTTATGATATTCATATGTCTAAGTTTATATTTTTATTCGCTTTAATAAATCGGCATATACCACTTGCAGCTACTGCTTTTTTTTCAGAGCATTTTCGAAAAAAAAATGCTCTATTGTCCCCGTTTTGTCTGTCTGTCTGGCTGTCTGTCTGTCATCACCCTAGATCTCAATAACCATAAGTCCTAGACCCATGATGTATATATCATTGTGTAGGTCTTGGCCTTCCAAGAAATGACTTTATTCCATTTCGCGATCTGACCTCTCAGGGCCGTAAAAGGGGCCTTATAAAGTACCGTTTTTTACTATATAAGCTATATTAATAATGGACCGCCCTATATCTCAGCAACCATAAGTCCTAGACCCATGATGTATATATCATTGTGTAGGTCTTGGCCTTCCAAGTGTACATCAAAAGTCCATTTCGCGATTTGACCTCTCAGGGCCAAAATATAAGAGATTGTTATGTACCGTTTTGCTTATATTTTAAATATAAATAATAAAAGCTAATCAAAGGGGCATAATCATTATATATTTTTGTAACAGTTATTCAACATGACTTACTTGTCCTTTTAATATCTTTTTTCAGATATATGCATTACACAATTGAATTTATAAACATTTCCAAAATTTACAAATATTTACTGAAAAGATAACAAACGTACTGAAAATGCGCTAACACGTCCTGTGTCCAAGAATGGAACGAAAAGAGGCTTAATTGCCTGTTTTTATTTTATGCACAAATAACGTAGCAAATTATATAAAAAAAAAATTCTTCTGCAAGGGTTGCCGTTTGAGCCATACTTTACTAATATACACGGGGGCTCAAAATGATCTTCAGCCGGCCCTGACTGCAGATTTATAAAAACGCTACAACGCTTAAATAAATAAAAAAAAATTAATACTGGAAATGTATGGTATGTTTAAAGATGTGAGAGTCTGGCTTCAGTGACCGCGCGCCCAGCGATGGTCGGTCCAGGACTTTTATAAAATACTCACGAAGTTTTCAATCTCAACAGACGTTCATTGGTCAGAAGCATTTACTGCGTTCCTTAACGCTAGGGGGAGGGGGGCGAGGATCCATTATTAGTTGTTGTTTTTTTTTAAATAGAAAAAAGAGTAAATAAATAGTGTTGTATAATTCTCTATATGATGTTAAAGTATGGCGCCAAATATTGTCAGGGAGGGCGCTATAAGTCTGTGATCGCTCTAAGGGTTAAGGTTTTTTTTTGGTAAGGCTTGGGGGGGGGGTGGGGAAGGATGTGGGGAGGGGCATAAATTAGGACAGTTTTATCAGTTTTACAAAAAATAACGGACGTTTTTTTAAAAATATAAATATCTACTAAAAGCGGAATGTTATTTAAATTTACACTGACCGCGCATGTCATAACTTGCCAGTATTGCCAGGTATTTTTTGGCTTTAACAGTCGAAACTTTTTTTTTTTAATAAAGCAGTCTCGGAAACTCGCCGGATAATCAGAGTTGAAAAAATAAATATCAAACTTAACTTCCATTTTAATATCATAAAATTAAAATGTTTTAATTATTTACGCAATATAAAACATTTTAAAACGAAAAAACAGCACAAAACCCGCTCTGATTTGTGGCGGTAACCAAACCAATCTGCCTTTTCTCTTCCTCCCGCCCCCATCCCGCCCAAGCCTTACCTGCTAAGTCGCCCCTGCCCCTCCTTAACCTGTCTTGTACAGGGCCCTGAAAGGATGACCTTGACACCAATACCCAAAGACCTCCACTAAAGTTTGGCTTTTCCTTTTGGTTTTATTTAATTTATTACATGAAAACCAATAACACAAAAACTAATGTCTGAATACAAAATGAAAAGGACCATAATATTAACCCCCCAAAAAACAGAAAAATGGTAAATAATTTGAATAAGTGTACAAAAAGATGTTAAGGATATAGAAATCATTATGAGTGCATGCATTGCCTATAACACGTAGATTTTAATAAACAAAACGAAAGTTTTCTCCTCTCTTTTTTTCTGAGTTGGCAGCTCTTTTAAAGAAATACATCACTTCATTATCAGATTAAGAGTTGACATCTCAGTGTCTTATTTGTAATTTTAAGTTTGTATTGTGGACTTTTTCTATTGTGAGTCAGTCACAATAAAAATAATGTTGAATGCATTAATAAAAAATATATTTTCCTTTATCTTTTTTTTTTTTAAATATATATTTTATAGATATGAAGATTGAATGTTAATCAAATCAATGATGAGAAATGTTTTCATTTCAGAAATGGCCAAAGTTCATGCAGTGGTTTATGCGCTGATTCTTCTGGCTCAACCATGGGCAGCTACAGCATTTTTTGAAGAAATAGCCGGGTTTGCAGTCGGTGCAGTGGTTGTGGGGTTCGGAGGACCGTTTGCTCTGGCAGGCATTGGGTTCACTGGAGGTAATATAAGCACACATGTATTACTTATGGGATCTCATTTGTGCTGAATCTTTTGTTTCTTTCCATAAGCCTAAATAAATGAAATACTAGACCTGTTATTATCATTTGCTTTTTTTTTTTTATTATTAGCCGGAATAGCCGCTGGCTCGATTGCTGCATCAATGATGTCTGTCGGAGTCCCGGTCGCAGCACTGCAGTCCGCCGGGGCAGCAGGGCTCGCAGTTTCTACAATTGTCGCAGGTGGTCTGGCTGGTGCGGGTATCGCCCACGCTGCTTCACACGACGACTGACGGTCGAAGCCAAGAAACAAACGAAACCGGATGTCACACAGAAGCGGGAATGATGGTGCTCTTAGATGATTGTTTTTTTTTTTTTTGTTTCCTTTTGTAAAGCCTGTAGAGTTTTGTATTGGTTGATTTACAAGGAACTGGTTTATAACAGTTGTTATGTGAACCGCAAGGTTGACACGACAACTGTTTACATGGAATCAGACGATTGTGAATCGCATATTTCTGCTTGTAATATTTGTCAAACTAATACGTACTATACTTGAAAATAGTTCTGTTTACAAAAGTGATCCGATAGATGTTTGGTGATCATCATGCTAATTTCTGTAGGCCATCTTTCTTTTTTCGTATGCTGTTAAATTTAATATTTTATTTTTAAATATGTAACTAAAAATTAGATTTTCATTGTTTAGATAGAAGTTGAAGAAATATTTTATGGTTGTTTTTTGTTGTTAGGTAATTCAACGGTGTGTTATTATTTCTCATTACAAAAATATTGTACACAGAAAGAGATTAATCTGAAATATTTAACATGTACAGTCCTATCAACGATATATGAAGCTCTTTTTTAATTGAGATAGATTTTATTTAAATTTCTAACTTTTTAAAGGTCACTTTTGATACTACTGTTTTATCAACAGGCAGTGTCTCTGTAATCATTTCATTTTAAAGTCTTATAAATTGTGTATTCTTATAAACAGTTCGTAAAGAGAATTTTTGAATTATCAATTATAATTTGTAACACGACTAGTGGAGAGTTAAATAATATTACTCTAAAGAAAAATGCGAAAAGAAATTATGACATTCAACACGGAAAAGAAAAATTTCGGCTCAAATAGATTTACTTTGTTTTTGTCTTTTTTTTTAGATGTATAATTTTTTTTAATAAGATCATTAAAGTTCTCTTTATGGAAATTATTTTATTTGTTTGTCTGTTTTTATATATAAAAAATCCGCTTGTATCACAAATATCACACGGATATCACAGAAAACACGGATATCACTGATATCATACTGATAATCACTGATATCACAATGATATCACAGATAACACTGACATCACGGATGTCAGATTTTTCTAACACAGATATAAGAGATTTCACTGGTATCACCGATACCACAGATCTCACATTCAAAGATATCACTTATATCACATATATTACTATCACAGATTATGACATATCACTTAACTGATATTTCAGATATCACTATCACAGATATCACTATCCCTGATATCACAGATATCACATATATTACTATCACTGATATTACATAGATATCATGGATTGTTTGTCGTTGTGTTCAAATGAACAAAAAGAAGATTAACTAAAAAAAAAACCAACCAAAAAAATTGCCATTTGAAGAAAATTTGTTATTATTAAGATAAGAAAATCTGGTGATATGTTGAAACATATCATTAGTTTTCTAATAAAAACTCATATCCTAAACTTTCACCCGAACAGATAAACTTATACATACACATACTTTTGTTAATATTAATAAAAGAGGTCGTCTCAGAGGGCGCCAGCGGAAATGTTGGTTTGTCAATATAAAAGAATGGATAGGGCTACCACTTAATGAAGAGGGGACGGATGGTCTTGCGGTAAAGCGCTCGACTGTCGACCTGAAGGTACCTGGTTCGATCACCAGAGAAGACCAAGGAAAACGTCCCATTAGTGGTTAATAGGATCTAAGAGATTTCATATCAGCCTTACAGGGACTTCACACACCGCGCCGGCTAGATAACTATGAAGAAACTAGTTGAAAAGCCTGCTGAAGCTGGCTGCTACTTGCATTACTAAATAAGGGCTATAACCGTGCCCAACCAACTATGGGCATCAATCCTGCGAGGGAGACGCAAGCATAGGTTTAGACGATTATGTATTTAAGGACGAATATCTCTGTTGACGAGCCCATTTGTCACCAAACGACCACATCGGTTAAGGGTATAGTGATGTTGATGGTGAATGATACTGGTGTTATAATGTGCACCAAAAAGCAATTGTGCGCATTTACATGCAAATAAATGTTTTTATTGAACATATTTTTTTCTTCTAAGTCATACATACACAATGTGTGCACTCAAAATTTTAAAAAAATTCGCGTAATTAAAAATTTAAACAATATTCATATGATTATATACAATTATAAAGATTAATCAGAATTTGTTCGACGTTACTCTTGTATTCCAAATAATTCTTTGAGCACTTTCCTGTATTTTGAATTTAAAGTATAATAACCCCAAATGCTGCTGGAGCACGTCAGGCTACTGAAAAAAGTCATGGCCGCCCAGAACTTGGAAATGAAATTTTTCTGAGAATCCACGTCACCCCAAGAGAAAACATGATAGAAGACTGTCAGCGCCAGACGAGGAACGTTGCACACCGTGTGCAGCACGGACAGGAAGAGAACCATCTTGATCAACCTTGTCTCTTGCTTCGACAGCTGGTGCACACTCGTGCCGCGCTTCTCGTTGAGATCTTCTGCAGAGCTGCGTCGCCTGGTGCGCACTGCGGAAGACATCTTTAAAGAGACTGTCATCCAGACGGAACAGACGAGAAGCACCAGCTGTGATGTAGAGAAAAGGAAGAGTCCGGCCGTGATGTCCAGAACGGCATCCAGAACTTGGGTGGCCTCTGAGAAAACTATCGTGTATGCCCATCTTTCATGCTCAGATCTCAATGAGTGATTCTGTGATTCGTGATTCAACGGCACCCACTCCAGTTTTTCGACGACGAAAGCGGGAATGAACAGCGCAATGTGGAACACGAATATCGAAACAACGATCACTACGCATGTCCCCTTGGTGAATATCCGCCTCACCCGAAACGGCAACACTACGCTGACGCACCTCTCCGTTGAGATCAAAGCGGTGGTCCAGCAAGAGATCAAATAGGCCGCGTTGACCGCCCAGGTGAAGGACACGTACCCCAACGACCAGAGATCTACCGGACTACACGGGTAGAGCAGCTTGACCACAAACGTTCCGGTGATGCCCAGTTCCAGTGTTGAGATGAAGAAGTCGCTGAACGCCAGACTGAAGAGTTCCATGGTCATGCTGTCTTTCAGGCCCAGTCGGACAAATATGAACATGTTTACAGTGTTGCTAACCAGACCGGTGAGTGATATGACACCCAAGATGAAACTGTTGATCGCAAGGGAAATAACTTCTGTTCTCTCGTCAAATACAAATATATCATTTAGCGGGTTGTCTTCCTTAACCGGGGACATATCAAGAGCTGGTGATTCTAAGCTAATAAAAAATGTCTTTCTTTTATCCTGGTAGATACCATTAACAATTAATTCAAATATATGTTATTTATTTGTGTCTAAATTATCTACTTTTCATTTCCATGAATATTTTTATTTTTATTTTCGTGCTTAATTTAAAAAAAAAAAAAAAAATATTCCGTGTATGAATTTCATGAAGATTATGGTCAGCTGGCACAAAAATCAAACTGTATTACTTGTTAATTATAAACTTTAAAGATTTCACGAGTGCATGTCATCTATGTTCATCAATCGGCTGCCATGAAAATATTTCTTTGATATTTTTTTTTAAGGTTTTCATGTTGTTTTTTTTTTTTCTGTTTCCTGTTATGATTAAGATACTTTTTTTAATTATTAAAACGAGGTGTTATTTTTTTTTCAGTATTGACTTGTGCCCAGTTAACCAGGACTGAATCAACAGTGTAATTGAAATTTCTGTGAATAAGTCTGTCAGTTAGCCTACTATATGATTAATCACTGGCATACACATTTCTTGTCTCATTTATTCATAAACACAGATATTTTGAAAAAAGATTAATACACCTTCCCAGGACCATGGTAACAGTATGACATTAAAATGTTTCACTTAATTCTACCATGGAGTCAAACCAGCGGAGGAGTGTCGTTATTCGGTGATGTAATTATGTACTTGGAAGACACGCCCACCGCTCAACCCATCATTAAAAAAACAACAACTAACCAGTCTTAGCAGTTTTTAAATTAAAAAACCTTCATCGCCAATCATACACTGGGCGGGTAAAAAATTGCATACATGCAGACGTCATCGAAGGTGACAATTTCAGCAAATGGGTGATAATCATAAGAGGTGTTGTTTTTTTAAAGATTATTTTGATCATGATAGAACTTTGTTTAATTATTAAGGACTGAGGTGTGTTGGCATTTATGCGGTGCTTTGAAAATTATTTAATTAAAATATGAGTTCATGTGGTTCAAGCATGCAGGTGCGTAATCACCAGCATTAGAGACACCCCGGGGAGGACTCTGAAAATGACGCCCCGTTACCCGGCAGAAATATACTAATAAAAAAAAAGCCTGAAAATACCGCCAATAGTTGGCTTTAAAAAAAAAAATGAAAATATGCTGCGGACCGTAACTCTTCTTTTCTTTTCTTTTTTTTATTTTTTTTTAGAGCATTTTCGAAAAAAAATGCTCTATTGTCCCCGTTTTGTCTGTCTGTCTGTCTGTCTGTCTGTCTGTCTGTCAGCACCCTAGATCTCAATAACCATAAGTCCTAGACTCATGATGTATATATCATTTTGTAGGTCTTGGCCTGCCAAGAAATAGCTTTTTTCCATTTCGCGATCTGACCTCTCTGGGCCGTAAAAGGGGCCTTATAATGTACCGTTTTTTACTATATAAGCTATATTAATAATGGACCGCCCTATATCTCAGCAACCATAAGTCCTAGACCCATGATGTATATATCATTGTGTAGGTCTTGGCCTTCCAAGAAATGACTTTTTTTCCATTTCGCGATCTGACCTCTCAGGGCCGTAAAAGGGGCCTTATAAAGTACCGTTTTTTACTATATAAGCTATATTAATAATGGACCGCCCTATATCTCAGCAACCATAAGTCCTAGACCCATGATGTATATATCATTGTGTAGGTCTTGGTCTTCCAAGTGTACATCAAAAGTCCATTTCGCGATTTGACCTCTCAGGGCCAAAATATAAGAGATTGTTATGTACCGTTTTGCTTATATTTTAAATATAAATAATAAAAGCTTATCAAAGGGGCGTAATCATTATTTATTTTTGTAACAGTTATTCAACATGACTTACTTGTCCTTTTAATATCTTTTTTCAGATATATGCATTACACAATTGAATTTATAAACATTTCCAAAATTTACAAATATTTACTGAAAGATAACAAACGTACTGAAAATGCGCTAACACGTCCTGTGTCCAGAATGGAACAGGCTTAATTGCTTGTTTTAAATTACAAGACTTTTTCGATTTACACCCTTCATCATTTTAACGTTGAATCATAAAAACACAGATGGGGGACGGGTTTTTTTTTTAAGCACTGGCGCCCCTTCTTTCATACCGCCAGAGCCAAATAGGGCGGTGGCAACTGAGGACAGAGTGATGGCGCGCTGAAATTGCTTTGTGTCCCGTGTTGCCTCCTTGGCCATCGCACTGTCGACTATGGTCGGGATGAAGGAAGGGCTAAAAAGAAAAAAAACAACATTCCATACGTCATTTATGGAATCTTAGTGATAACAATCTCATCATTTGCAATACAAACACCTTAATGTCAATATACATATATATTAGGGTGGGTCAAAAAAATTTTTTTTGGAGTTGGGAATTTGAAACACATTCAAAAAGTTGCCTATGGTCCTACTGATTGTAAAAATGTAAAATTTGTTAAAATCAGAAAATGTCTTGAA
Source organism: Bulinus truncatus (assembly GCA_021962125.1). NCBI lineage: Eukaryota > Metazoa > Mollusca > Gastropoda > Planorbidae > Bulinus > Bulinus truncatus. The sequence continues at coordinate 3,246,845 of JAGDYQ010000078.1, read as the reverse complement.
AAAAAATGCACTATGTCTAAAAAAAAATATTTTTTTTTTTTACATTTTTAGATACTAAAACATGTCAATAATAACTATGAATTAATTATATTGCAGAAAAAAATTTTTTTTAATAAATTAAAATGTATTTTCAGAATGTTAGAATGTTACTCATTCAGAAACTTCAATAATTTAAAAACTTAAAAGTCATTTTTCTCTGAAAAAATATTTTTGACATTTTGCTTCACTATGGCAAGAAAATCTCAAAAACCACCTGTCAGATTTTGATAAAACTTCTAATTTTTATGTAGAAGAGGTGCATTTATATAATGTCTAAGGCTTTTCAAGAAATTTTAAGTCTCTTTTTTTTTTTTTTTAATTTTCAAAATTAGCATTTTTTGCTTATTTTCACCATACACAATTTTAAAAATTCATAAAAAATTTATTTATTACATTATCAAAAAATTACTTAGACATTCCCTAAAGTAAGCTTTTCTAATTATAAAAAATTTACATTTTATATGAAACAGTCTATAAGTATTTCAGAAATATTTGCCACAAAAAGGTCATAAATTTCAAGATGGCGGCATGCCGCACCCACAAATATCAATATGTTAATATTTTTTTTGAACAAAAATATTTTTTAATCTACTATATCATTACTATGATATTAAAATGTCTTAAACTTTATTAATAAAAAAGATTTTGCTTTGACCCAGGTACCCCCCCCCCCCCCCAATGTATGACATTTTACAACATTTAGAATGTTTGGTATAAGTAATATGAAATTGTACAAATCTATAAATCGTTCATGCAAAATATACAAAGTACATATGAATAATACTGTTTATGGATTAACACAGGAAACTTGCTTTGCTTTCAACTTACGGAAGAACATCCCTTGATTTCTTTGTTTGCAAAACCATCCCATGTCGAGAGCTATGTCCGTACAGTTTGAAATGTCCGTACACTTTCAAACTAACAGCAGTAACTTCTTTAATTGCTCTTTCAACAGCTTGAGAGTGACAGGGAATTTGATCCAGGATGATTGGGTTGTTCCGTTTAAGTTCATCATCACAAATATGTTCCAGCAGAGGAGGGGATGTCACTGCACAAAGATCCCAGTTAATCATCTGATCGTATGATTTAGCTGCAATATTCAGGATTATGTCATTTTTGTTAAAAAATTCTAACTCTGCATGGAACTGGTTTGTGTCGTGCTGTTATGATTTTATTTACTGCATACCTTCCAATTTCTTCATCATTGTCCTAACTGCAGCCAATAGAATGTTTTCTGGATGTGCAAAGTAGCAGTTATTTTCCAATACAGGCAATATAATAGATTGATCAGCAGTATCAAGGTTCTGAAGCAGTTGTATCATATAGAAAAAGTTTCTAGCCCCACTTTGACAAGATGAATCGCAAAAATCCTGTTCGCTTTTGTTAACCATCTTTGCTCTCATCAGTATGTATCTATGTCGACGCATCTTTGCTGGATCCAGAGCTGTAGATGGTGTTAACATGTTTAAGTCCTTCAACACAGCTTTAACGGTAAGACATGTATCCCTATTGCTTAGTTTACATCGATCCACTGCTTCATATTGATATCTGTTTTGTTATTTGGAACATTCCTCATCGCTGGAGAAGTCTGCATCAAGTAGTTCATCATCTTCAGCATCCTGATCTGGAATATCATTATCTTTCTCATCATTGACGTTATCATTTGTGGTTCCTATCTGATCGCCACCCTGCATCAATGAATGTTTTCATTTCTGTCGATTTTGTGATATTTTTGTTGTTTGCTTGTCAACATTGTCTATGAACATATTTCTTGCCATCTTTTGATCCACCCAAAATGCCCACTCAAGCACAGAAATTATTACTGATTGTGGACATTTACAGTCTCCTCTATCCCTAATCCCTGCATCTTTTTACTCGAACAATTATACTGGTAATGTCATTTGTAGGTATACTAGCCTGGTCATATAATTGTTTAACTTCATGTGCTAATGCGTGCGCTCGTGAATGAAGGCTATGATTGTATTGTTCCATTTTAAGCATCCACCAATAGCCTTGAAAACATCTTCACTGGTTGGAAGTTGTCTTTTAGGCAATTCAGCTGCTGACCCAAACACAGAATGTACAGTTGCACTTCTAATAGAAGAACTCATATTCATAGAGGAACTTAATAAAATAATTGAAAAATTAATCAAAAATGAAATAAAACAACTATGCGTGATCCGATAATGAAAACACGGTACACCAGTTATATTGAGAGAAAAATTGATGCAATGCTTATCCCAGTTGTCTGAACTAATTAGTTATTCATAAAAAAGGATATAAAGATAAAACACAAATTTTATATGCATATCATTTCTTTTTTGAATAACCTAGGTCACAAATTTAACATGTTCAGTCACAAAAAACTCACAGTAAATATAGTTAAAATTTCGAACAAAAGTTGGGAGTAGTAAAACTGTAGTTTTCAAATATTTGTACACATTCCATGTACTACCATGATGTAACAAATTTTTAATAATGTTTCAATAAAAAAATTTTTTTTGACTTACCCTAATATATATATATATATATATATATATATATATATATATATATATATAAGTAAAATTAAAGTTCCCTTCTTAGCCCTAACGGGCCATCGGGGCAGATAAAGTGTAGAATTCATCTGCTTCTATAACCTCGGCATATGAAGGGATTGTGTGGTTAGCACAACGCCCAGCCGCCTTTACTCCCCCAACTTTAAAGTCAGGTGACCCATTTAAAGCTGGGTGGACTTATGGGTCTTTTGACCAACTTTCACCAAGACCGGCGGAAAATCCCTTGTTAATCACCGATGATCGAACCCGGGACTCTCAGGCTGACAGTCGAGCGCTCTACATCGCTTTTTTACCCTGATGCTGCTGACATAATAATCTGTCACATATTTTTTTTTTCACATAGAACAATTATGTATACATAACAGCATTACATTGCTAAAATAGAAAGACCGAAATTTCATCTCTGACCACCGTTTGAAACTCTGACCACCGTTTGAAACTCTGACCACCGTTTGAGTCTCTGACCACCGTTTAAAACTCTGACCACCGTTTGAAACTCTGACCACCGTTTGAAACTCCTCTGACCACCGTTTGAAACAACTCTGACCACCGTTTGAAACTCTGACCAACGTTTGAAACTCTGACCACCGTTTGAATCTCTGACCGCCGTTTGAAACTCTGACCACCGTTTGAAACTCTGACCACCGTTTGAAACTCTGACCACCGTTTGAAACTCTGACCACCGTTTGAATCTCTGACCGCCGTTTTGAATCTCTGACCACCGTTTGAAACACTGACCACCGTTTGAATCTCTGACCGCCGTTTTGAATCTCTGACCGCCGTTTGAAACTCTGACCGCCGTTTGAAACTCTGACCACCGTTTGAAACTCTGACCAGAGAAAGGGCAACGACTATTTAGGTGACGGGTAGGATTTGAGCTCGATAGGGGCCAGTGTTGAATATGAGCTCGAATCCCAGAGTCGCGAAACTAATGTCGCAATTAAAAGATCGTGGGAGTAATTATTTAAAGGCACAGGCTCCACGTACGTCAAGACGGTCGAGGTATTTTTTTTACTACCTCGTAATGTCAACAGAATGAACTCTTAGATGTAAAGTTGTAAATGCAGTTTATATTAGATATTATTACTTACACAATGATGGTGCTCAAAATCTGCGATCGTTTTAACACATTTAAAGAGTAAACAGAGAACAAATGAGAACCCTAACCCTTTTCCTAAATCCCTAATCCGCGATCCCGGGTCCTGTAATCCCTAATCCGCGATCGCGGGTCCTAAATCCCTAATCCCACGATCCCGAGGTCCTAAATCCCTAATCCTGCGATCTCAGATCCTTAATCCCTAATTCGGGATCCCGAGGTCCTTATCCCTAACCCTAATCCTGAAAAAAAATCTGGAAAAAAAATTTATGATTTATTAAAAAATGACCATCAATAGATATTGCTCCACACCCTATCCCTAACCCTATCCTAACCCGATCCCGAAAAAATAAAATCAACAAAAAATGTATGTCTCTATTAGGAAAACCCGCACATAAGCTAGCCAAACTGGGTATCGCCAAGCGAGGAACCTACATCACTAGCGCGCCACACGAACTAACCTCTCATATGTATAATTAGACTTCAAATCAGTAAGATATGTGACGTACGAGGCAAAAATACCTCGACCGTCTTGACGTACTGGAGCCAGTGCGTTATTTAAATTTCCAAACGTATGTTTCATGCCATTGGTTAGTTGGTTAATGCCATCATTAAGGGCCATAGGTCAAAGGGGCATCGCTCGAGCTATTGTTTTGTTAAATGTGGTAGGTTTAATTCTTTATTAATCAGGACCCGCCTAAATTTTGCCCGCGACCCGCCTAAATTTTGCCCGCGACCCGCCTAAATTTCGCCCGCGACTCACCTAAACTTCGCCCGCGACTCGTCCGATGGTGACAGGAAAAGTAGTCAACACGAGATAACACTTGGTCATTTCTGAATGAGGGCTTTGAACAGTGTGATAGCAAAACTTCAAAAATGTGCTGCTAATATGCTGATTTAATTGTAAATGGTGGGGGGGGGGGGGGAAGGCGGCTTGATGTAGTACTTCAATTTATTTAGCAAATATTGAGGAGTTAGGGGAACGGGTGGTCGTGCGGTGTAGAACCTTAAATGAGAACCTTTCAATGGGTACCCGACTTTAAGTTAGAGGGTGTAAAGGCGGGTGGGCGTTGTGCTATTCACACAATAACTTGTTATGCTCGAGGTTACAGAAAAAAAGATCAATTCTACACGTCATCTGCCCCGATTGCCCTTTAGGGTTTGGGGAACTTTACTTACTTACAGAGGTGTTAAGCAATGGGGAACATGATTTAAAGCAATATATATATATATATATATATATATATATATATATATATATATATAATTATTCTATAAAAGCTGTGATTGAATCAGCATTCTGTTTTTTATGTTGACTTTACACTTTTTTAAAATAAAAGTTAATCTTTTCTTTTTTTCTTCTGTCAATAGCCAACGGCTGAGGGTAGTAATAAGGTACAGCGAGATCTCGACATGGAGCGAAAGGTTCAATCGTTGGCCAAAGGTTGGCCATGGTCCCCCCCGAAGTAGAAAACAATGTGTATTATCGATTACACAACGCAAGACATGGACAAAGAACGTGGGAGAGTTTTTAGAGTTTATCAAGTTATCCAACAACACAGCGGGAAAGGGACCCCCCCCCCCCCATCATCTCTGTGTGTTTATCTTTTTGGCTTTTTGCTGGTTGTCTCCTCTTTCTTAGAGAGTACTCTGGTCACAATAAAGTTGGTGATTTTTCTGTTTCTGGTTGGTGTTGTGTACCATTAGGTCTAAACTAAGTATTGCAAATAGTATTTATCAGTGCTTTTTTTTTGTGCCGGTACGCACTGGTACGGCGTATCGGCACCTTTTTCAATGTGGGGGAAAAATTATTACTTTTCTTGTATTTTAACGTTTATTATTAATTGATTATATTATTAATTTGTTAAAATTGAATTATTTTAAAATTGCGCGCAAATAAGAATTAAAATAGGTGCGAACTGGTAGTTAAAAGTTAGGCAATCCATCACAGAGTACCGGCACCTATTTCTTTACACACAAAAAAGCACCGGTGTTTATCAAAAGTGTGAAATAAAAAAGCAAATTTATATGGATTTTTTCGCCTCTAGCAAGTAAAGTATGTAATTTTTTTTTTGGTTGTCAAGAAAATTTTGTGACATGCCATTTTGGAACTCATGCCACATATTTGTCATCCCTGGTTTAAATTAAGATTTGTACAAAAATATTTTAAAACAACAACAACAATAGGAGCGATGTTGAAATAAAGTAAATATGGTCATTGTTATCGACAGTCCACCCAAAAGATAAACGGTTCTTTTCATATGGCATTGCAAAGATCTTAGTTTTCATATGGCATTGCAAAGATCTTAGTTTTCATATGGCATTGCAAAGATCTTAGTTTTCATATGGCATTGCAAAGATCTTAATTTTCATATGGCATTGCAAAGATCTTAATTTTCATATGGCATTGCAAAGATCTTAGTTTTCATATGGCATTGCAAAGATCTTGGTTTTCATATGGCATTGCAAAGATCTTGGTTTTCATATGGCATTGCAAAGATCTTAGTTTTCATATGACATTGCAAAGATCTTAGTTTTCATATGGCATTGCAAAGATCTTAATTTTCACATGGCATTGCAAAGATCTTAATTTTTCATATGACATTGCAAAGATCTTAATTTTCATATGGCATTGCAAAGATCTTGGTTTTCATATGGCATTGCAAAGATCTTGGTTTTTATATGGCATTGCAAAGATCTTGGTGTGAACCAAACTGAATGTGAATGAACAGTAAAATTACTCGATAATAATTCAAATTTACTCCAAAAAAAAAGGATTATTTTCTTTACGTATATTTGACAGTATTAAAAAAATAAATAAAATAAACAACGCCATTTTGTAACGGCTGTGACGTCACACGGCCAGCCGACTAAATTTCAATACATGTACATTGAAATATTGGTAAAGAAAATATTTTTTTTCTAAAGTAACTTAGAATTATAAGTGAGTAATTTTACTGTCTATTTCGTTTGATTCACAATAAAACATTTGCATTTGAAAGAAACATTTATTTCGTGTGCGGACTGCGCGATTTATTTCGTGTGCGGACTGCGCGATTTATTTCGTGGGCAAACTGTTGTTTTACAATTACCATAAATATTTCTTTGCGTATAAAGAGCGAAACGAAAGCGTGTGATAATTACACAGTGATACAAAACGTGAAGTGAATATTTCAACGGACAAATACACACATTGCAGCAGCTGTTTAGTCTAAAGTACATTCTGATAACGTTTTAATCGCTACAGTTTTAGTTCGATATTTGCCAGATTTTTAAGCCATGTGAGTCGCACCGAGATTATGTTATCGTGTGAAAAACTGAAAGGTGACACGTGACCTTAACAAATTAAAAAAAAAATAATAGAGCAGGAGCAGGAAACGGTTTCAATATTCTCCACAAATACTCTCGAGTACAGGAGTGACAAAAAGGATATTTTTTTTTCTATTACAAGGTAAGCTAAATCTAATACCAGTAATAGTGATAAACAGATTTTAGCGAAGAACTTAGAACAGTGGTTCTCAAACAGTGGGCTGTCACCATCGGGCGAGTCGTGGGCGAAATTCAGGCGGGTCGCGGGCAAAATTTAGGCGGGTCGCGGGCAAAATTTAGCCGGGTCCTGATTAATAAAGAATTAAAAAAAAAATGTAAAGATATTTGGTTCTATCCAACTCTGTGTAATACAGTATCATGGTGATACTGTTGGCTTACTTTGTTCATTGCACAACCATGAGCGGTATAAGTCAGTTACAGTGAACACTGCAGGGCTCTCACATTGTCCCCCCCCCCCAAGGGAGCAGTTCCTTGGTTGACATTTTTTTTTATCCCCAGGGGCATCCTGTGTCATTTTGATGACACTTTTTTTTTAAACACACGCAAATACAGCGCAGCAGCATGAAGACAACTATAGCCTCATCATGGACTCTCACATTCGGTGGATTCAAATGTCCATATTCTCAGTGGAATAAATCTGGGTGAAGGAAAATGTTTGTGTTACAGAGGATGATATGTCAAAAGTGATTAAAAAAAAACAACTTCCCTTAGCCATCCGGGGTACATATAAAGGGATTATGGGTAGCGAAGCGTAACAGTGTGAGAGCCTCCATCTAGGTACACGTCATATCCGACTCACGAATAACAATTGAAAAAAAAAAAATAAAGTAAGTGTCTGGTAACGGTCTCATGCAGTGTTCCTTTACTAATCTTTGCGCATGTGCGCGCGCACTTAGCGCGCCAAGCTGAGGCGCGCGCACACACACACACATTCAAACCAGGGCGCAGACATGTTACGGCTCATAGATAAGCCGTGGCTCACTGCCATACCAGTCACTGAAAACTACCCAAGATAGATTCTGATAGTTCGTGCTATCGGATTCGTCTTACTGGCAATGATTGGTTCAAATATGAGTTCGTCTTACTGACAATGATTGGTTCTAATATTAGTTCGTCTTTCTGACAATGATTGGTTCTAATAGTAGTTCGTCTTACTGACAATGATTGGTTCTAATATTAGTTCGTCTTTCTGACAATGATTGGTTCTAATATTAGTTCGTCTTTCTGACAATGATTGGTTCTAATAGTAGTTCGTCTTACTGACAATGATTGGTTCTAATATTAGTTCGTCTTTCTGACAAGGATTGGTTCTAATAGTAGTTCGTCTTACTGACAATGATTGGTTCTAATAGTAGTTCGTCTTACTGACAATGATTGGTTCTAATATTAGTTCGTCTTACTGACAATGATCGGTTATAATATTAGTTCGTCTTTCTGACAATGATTGGTTCTAATAGTAGTTCTTCTTTTGACAATGATTGGTTCTAATATTACTTCGTCTTTCTGACATTGATTGGTTTTTAATATTAGTTCGTCTGGCAACGTTGGTCATATTTTCGCATTTTTAAAAAAAGAAATTTCAATTTTTGTTATGAAAAGTGTAACAAGTAAATAAATGATTATTATTCCTAATTTTGTTTTCTTTACAATTTTCGCCAACTTTGGAAGCCGAGCAGCGCAGCTTTTCAAAAATTGTATTTTTTTTTTTTAAATGCGTGATGTCGGATTCAAATTACTCTAAAATAGAAGACAACAAATTATTTAAATTACAAGTATGAATGCCGTGAAATTCTCTGGCATGGTCTTTTATTTGAAGTAATTTCAGTATTGACGTCATTGTTATATGTAACTATCAGTTTGTATTAGAATGTTATCAGAAACCATTCACTAATTACTAGTGCTTTTACATTTTGCGCTGATTTTTTTTTTTAAAATCACGTACTATGGTTTTTCTCTCTTTAAATATTGGGAGGTGTGTCGGCACAACTAAGACTTGCTGCATACGAGCAAAAATCTATCCCATGTCCCTGATGTAGCCTGCACTTACGGCTGTCGACCAAGACCTCACGTACTTTCTTTAAATACAATGAAATATTGGTAAAGAAAAAATATGTTTTTCTACAATAACTTAGATTTATAAGTGAGTCTATTTCGTCTGATTCACATTAAGACATTTGCATTTGAAAGAACCATTTCTTTCGTGGGTGGACTGTGCGAGTTATTTCGTGGGCGGACTGTGCGATTTATTTCATGGGCGGACTGTGCGATTTATTTCATGGGCGGACTGTGCGATTTATTTCGTGGGTGGACTGTGCGAGTTATTTCGTGGGTGGACTGTGCGATTTATTTCATGGGCGGACTGTGCAATTTATTTCGTGGGCGGACTGTGCGAGTTATTTCGTGGGCGGACTGTGCGATTTATTTCGTGGGCGGACTGAGCGATTTATTTTGTGGGCGGACTGTGCGATTTATTTTGTGGGCGGACTGTGCGATTCATTTTGTAGGCGGACTGTGCGATTTATTTCATGGGCGGACTGTGCGATTTATTTCGTGGGCGGACTGTGCGATTTATTTCGTGGGCGGACTGAGCGATTTATTTTGTGGTCGGACTGTGCGATTTCTTTTGTGGGCGGACTGTGCGATTTATTTCGTGTGCGGACTGTGCAATTTATTTCGTGGGCGGACTGTTGTTTACAATTACCATAAATATTTCTTGGCGTGAAAATGAGCGAAACGAAAGCGTGTGATAATTACAGTTATACCAAATGTGAAGTGCATATTTCAACGGACACACACACACTCACATTGCAGCAGCTGTTTAGTCTAAAGTACATTCTGATAACGTTGTACTCGCTACAGTTTTAGTCCAATATTGGCCAGCCTTAAGGCATGTCAGTCGCACCGAGTTTATGTTATCTTGTGAAAGTTGAAAGGTGACAAGTGACTAACATTACTACGGTCGCATATGTTTCGGGTTAAAATAGAGCATTACCAGACATTAAAATAGGGCATTACCAGACATATTAAAATAGGGCACTACCAGCTATAGAAGAATAGGGTGCTACCAGTCATAGTAAAGTAGGGTGCTACCAGTCATGGTAAAGTAGGGTGCTACCAGTCATGGTAAAGTAGGGTGCTATCAGTCATAGTAAAGTAGGATGCTACCAGTCATATTAGAATAGGGTGCTATCAGTCATACTAAAGTAGGATGCTACCAGTCATAGTAAAGTAGGGTGCTACCAGTCATGGTAAAGTAGGGTGCTACCAGTCATGGTAAAGTAGGGTGCTATCAGTCATAGTAAAGTAGGGTGCTACCAGTCATATTAGAATAGGGTGATATCAGTCATACTAAAGTAGGATGCTACCAGTCATAGTAAAGTAGGGTGCTACCAGTCATAGTAAAGTAGGGTCCTACCAGTCATAGTAAAGTAGGGTGCTACCAGTCATTGTAAAGTAGGGTGCTACCAGTCATTGTAAAGTAGGGTGCTATCAGTCATAGTAAAGTAGGGTGCTACCAGTCATTGTAAAGTAGGGTGCTATCAGTCATACTAAAGTAGGATGCTACCAGTCATAGTAAAGTAGGGTGCTACCAGTCATGGTAAAGTAGGGTGCTACCAGTCATGGTAAAGTAGGGTGCTATCAGTCATAGTAAAGTGGGGTGCTACTAGTCATATTAGAATAGGGCGCTACCAGTTATAGTAAAGTAGGGTGCTACCAGTCATAGTAAAGTAGGGTGCTACCAGTCATAATAAAGTAGGGCGCTACCAGTCAAAATAAAACAGGGTGCTACTAGTGATTGTAAAGTAGGGTGCTACTAGTCATATTAGAATAGGGCGCTACCAGTCATAGTGAAGTAGGGTGCTACCAGTCAAAATAAAACAGGGTGCTACTAGTGATAGTAAAGTAGGGTGCTACTAGTCATATTAGAATAGGGCGCTACCAGTCATAGTAAAGTAGGGTGCTACCAGTCATAGTAAAGTAGGGCGCTACCAGTCAAAATAAAACAGGGTGCTACTAGTGATTGTAAAGTAGGGTGCTACTAGTCATATTAGAATAGGGCGCTACCAGTCATAGTAAAGTAGGGTGCTACCAGTCAAAATAAAACAGGGTGCTACTAGTGATAGTAAAGTAGGGTGCTACTAGTCATATTAGAATAGGGCGCTACCAGTCATAGTAAAGTAGGGTGCTACCAGTCATAGTAAAGTAGGGCGCTACCAGTCATAGTAAAGTAGGGTGCTACCAGTCAAAATAAAACAGGGTGCTACTAGTCATAGTAAAATAGGACGCTACCAGTCATAGGGTGTTGCTGCTACAGTTTAAAAAAAAAAACCCAGTACAGTTGTCCTAGTGACGCATTCACTGGCCCGTGAAGTCTGTTGGGTTAACAACCTCCATACCCATAAACTACAGACCACACTACGAGCTTATCTTGAACAATGCCACATTTTACAGCACCGCTTTTTTTGTGTGTTATCAGCCTTAAAAACTTATTCAGTCATTCGGATTAAGTAAACCTAGACATATTGTTTATTCCTTTTTTTTTTTGAGAACATTACTGCTTCGAGATTCCGCAAAATAAGGTGAGCAATTGAATTAAAATTATGCGCCCATCGACTGAGTATTAGTCGATAATAATTTACATGTCGCCATTTCTTTTATTATTATGGATATAAATCAGGCGTAGTGTAGTGTGGATCTATATGAGCCATATTCTGTGTGGATCTATATGAGCCATATTCTGTGTGGATCTATATGGGCCATATTCTGTGTGGATCTATATGAGCCATATTCTGCGTGGATCTATATGAGCCATATTCTGTGTGGATCCATATGAGCCATATTCTGTGTGGATATATATGAGCCATATTCTGTGTGGATCTATATGAGCCATATTCTGTGTGGATCCATATGAGCCATATTCTGTGTGGATATATATGAGCCATATTCTGTGTGGATCTATATGAGCCATATTTTGTTCTATTTTGTTCTATTGTATAAACTACATTTGTTTCCTAATGTTGTCAGAAATCGACTAGCTTGTGGCGCTTTTAAATTTTTTTTACTGTATAGTGTGACAGTAAGGTGTGACTCTATAGTGTGACTGTATAGTGTAACTGTATAGTGTGACTGTATAGTGTGGCTGTATAGTGTTACTCTATAGTGTGGCTGTATAGTGTGACTGTATAGTGTGACTATATAGTGTGGCTATATAGTGTGACTGTATAGTGTAACTGTATAGTGTGACTGTATAGTGTGACTGTAACGTACCTACTTTGGCATTTGTCAATAAGACGTATGTATGGAATGCCCACTCTAGTGACATCACTGACTATAACATACCTAATGTGGTACTTGCCAGTGATACCTATTTACGGACTGCCACTGACATTGCAATTCGTCAAGAGTAAATGTTTCATTTCCCTATTAACTTTTTTTCTAGTTCTGTCCAATAGAATATAAATCATACAGGAAGCGTGTCACTATTTAACAAAAATATCATGCCATTTGTTATTTTCCTTTAGTGGAGCAACTAAAAATTGAAGCACACTACAATAATGCACAAATATGGCGGATTAGGGAAAAAGGTTGGTCCCTATAACCAAACAGGTTGGTCTCTATAGCCAAACAGGTTGGTCTCTATAACCAAACAGGTTGGTCTCTATAACCAAACAGGTTGGTCTCTATAACCAAACAGGTTGGTCTCTATAACCAAACAGGTTGGTCTCTATAACCAAACAGGTTGGTCTCTATAACCAAACAGGTTGGTCTCTATAACCAAACAGGTTGGTCTCTATAACCAAACAGGTTGGTCTCTATAACCAAACAGGTTGGTCTCTATAACCAAACAGGTTGGTCTCTATAACCAAACAGGTTGGTCTCTATAACCAAACAGGTTGGTCTCTATAACCAAACAGGTTGGTCGCGATTCGAGAACCACTGCTAAAACGAGACTCCCCCCCCACCCCTTAGCGAGATCCCACCCCCAAATGTCTTCTACACTCATTATTTCTACCTTCGACATGCATGAGCGATTGTACTAGCTGTGAAATTGATAGGATCACAAAGTCTCGGGGAAACTAAAGGACGACTGGAGACCCAAAAAAAATTTACTTAAAAAAAAAGAAAAATTAACAAGCAAACTACATCACCCAAAATATTGTGGAAGTTTTTACAGTTTTCGCAGCAACAACTTTACTTATCTAATTGTAAGTCTACGTATCTCGATAAATTAAAAAGAGGTGAAAATGAACTACCTGAATAAATTATTATTACAGAAGTCTGTCTACTCCTTGTTGGCTGTGTGTAGGATACATCTTGCATTTGTATAGGTTTTTTTGGAGTGTAAAGACGTTTAGGTTTGGAAATGTTTTTGGTGTAAATATATGTTTGTAGGGAATATTAGTTTAGGTTTTTATACCTGTCTGGAGTATTTCACTGTGTGGAGTGTTTAGATATGCATACATGTATATCTTTACTTTATATAGGAGGGCAAATATTTATATATATATATATATATATATATATATATATATATATATATATATGTGTGTGTGTGTGTGTGTGTGTGTGTTTGTGTGTGTATAGATTATTGTATACATGCTAAGTCAACCAAAAACACTTATTAATAACAAAGTGCCATAACTCCAATTAAAATTAAAGAAAGTGATATTTTAGTCGCGCGCTGACTGATGAGGCTCTGCTAGCCCAGAGGTTTTCAACCTTTTTTACCCTGCGGACCCCACAGACATACCAAGCTCGGGTGGCGGACCCCCAGAGACCAAGGCGCCCTGGCCTTAACTTTTCGTACCTCATGTTGGGCCCTAATATGTCTTATTAAGTTTACGGATGCAATCTACTTAAATTCTGATAAACGGTAGGCCTAGCCTGAGTTACGTGCACATCATGTAAAAGTCATTTTACATACGGGAATAGCTATCTATCCAAATAATGAAACACTCACCGAGTATCTATTCCACTGGTATGTCCGTTACACAGTATCTGTTCAGTGGGAAGGCTGTGCCTGTTTTGCACTACAGAGTTTGTCCAAATACGGTGGTATGCGGGATAAACATATGTGTATTTCATGTTCAATGTCCAGTCTGGACCTGTGCTTGGTCCATCGCAGTAACAGCAGAGAATGCAGTTTCGCACAAGTACGTCGTAGAAAATGGTAGCAGGAAATTGATGGCTTTGTCTGACAGCAGCGAGTACTCCTGGAAATATGCTAGCCAGAACGACAACAGTGGCAGTCTGCTGAACTGCAAGCGCAGTGTCCTGTCGGACTTCGCACATGTTGATTGCTGCTGGTAGAATTAGCTCTTCTGCAATAGTGTGAGATTTTCGGAACGCGCTATTCGTAATGCTACTAAATATGACGATCGAAGAGTTTTCTCGTTCCCAGTAGTGCATGTCACCAGTTTGCCTTTCTGTTACAAATAGAGCTCTTTCTGCCTCTCAAAGTATTCCTTCGATTTACTGGCATTGTGGTCAAATGGCGCCTCAATTTGGCAGGCTTCATCGCATCGTTCGATAATGTTTGAAAGCACACGACACAAAGAGGTTGGTCAGCATGGTTCCCCCCTGCGGTGAATCCGAATGATATATATTCTGGATAATACTTGCGCCGTTTACTTTTTCGTTCGTCTTTGGCTGCTTGATCATCAGAATCTTCCCGATTCTGGTCAGTTTTCCTCTTCAGAAATGTATCCATGCTACTAGGTGTCATAACTATTCGTATTATTAGTTATACATTGTGCGTTATTATGATGATAAGTGTCTGTATTCACTTCTTTGGTAGCGATTGACACTTTAACTAATCGAGTACGTATTCACAGACATCACAAATAAATGATTTAAATTGCCAAGTCCTATTCATGTACTTAATGTGACGATTACACAAAATATAATTTCAAAACATAAATAGCATGAAACTATACAATCCAAGATACATATTCACTGAAATATCACTACTCTATCCTGTGGGTTGCCTATTTTTGTCGAACTATATGTCTTTACCACTCTGTTCTCCTTGTCCACTCTCTATCTCTCTTCCAATCTCTTCACCTATCAAAAGATCTGCTAACTTCTTTCATAAGACCTTAATTACTGCATCTTCTCACCTATGTTGTTGTCTCTGATTGGTCCATATTCTGTTATTTCAGTCAAAACAGCAGTAACCCTGAACCTTTGTAAGTTAGTGACAAACTAATTAATTAACTCTCATCCATGACCCAATGATCCATATTTTTGAAAATACAATGTCTGACCTATAGGCTTATTCTTGTAAATACAATGCTCAACCTAGAAACTTTGGGACACTGATTCTTTGTAACATCCATGTGGAAGTTTGGCGCCATACATACGATACCAGACAGTAGATAATTAGCTTATCACATTTATCTCTTGAAAAAACAAGGGCGCTAAGCCTTGCTTTTAATTCCAGCCTAACCAGGTCATCTTTTCCCCAGGTATGTGTCACCTAAAAATACAAACTCTCTTTAAACATAACCGACATTGTGATCTCATAGTATCTATGGCGCATTTCCGCCCTTCAAAAGTATGTTATAAAAACATCTATATACATAATCAACCAGACTATTTATCAACAATACACACGCTGTCGCACTTTGCGGATGTTTTAACAGTGGCGCCAGAGCTCAGCAAGTAAGAAATATTGCCAAGACGACATGACTAAAAAAACTCACTACACAAGTACATGTAGTATGCACTCTAGTTCATATTTCAGACGTAGCATTAGCAAATACTAGCGGAGTTTTCATTTCTGCACATTGTTGTCTGTACCTGAAACATTGGCAAAGCTTGTATTTTTTGTTTAGCTAAAAGCTAACCAATCAACCAAACCAAGCAATACTTTATACGAGAAAATCGTTAATTTCATTGACTTGCCCACGGACCCCTTTCAAGCGGACCACAGGTTGAAAACCTCTGTGCTAGCCGACTGACGAGGCTCTGCTAGCCGACTGGTGAGGCTCTGCTAGCCGACTGACGAGGCTCTGCTAGCCGACTGGTGAGGCTCTGCTAGCCGACTGGTGAGGCTCTGCTAGCCGACTGACGAGGCTCTGCTAGCCGACTGGTGAGGCTCTGCTAGCCGACTGACGAGGCTCTGCTAGCCGACTGGTGAGGCTCTGCTAGCCGACTGACGAGGCTCTGCTAGCCGACTGGTGAGGCTCTGCTAGCCGACTGGTGAGGCTCTGCTAGCCGACTGACGAGGCTCTGCTAGCCGACTGACAAGGCTCTGCTAGCCGACTGACGAGGCTCTGCTAGCCGACTGGTGAGGCTCTGCTAGCCGACTGACGAGGCTCTGCTAGCCGACTGGTGAGGCTCTGCTAGCCGACTGGTAAGGCTCTGCTAGCCGACTGGTGAGGCTCGCGTGTCATAGCTTTACCACCACAGTACTAAAATTATACCTTACAGAGCCTCATCGTGGTCAAATATAAACAAGATTTAGTAATGAAAACAATATTTAAAAAAACTGACTCTATAGGAGCCGCACAAAACTCGATGAAGAGCCACAAGCGGCTCTGAGAGCCACATTTTGTCACGATTAAATATATAGGTCTCAAGTGTTGCATATCATCGGTATTATTTTTTTTTTTTAAAATTCGAAAAAATTCTACGTAGAAGAGAGCCAATCTCTCCAGCATAGGTCTGCGCTGTGCAACTTTTCTCACTGAACTCATGTCAATTCGTCTCCACAGAGATCTGCTGATCAATTTTCTGACGTATGCAGTTCTCAGAATGAACAACTCTCGCGCTTACAAGTCAAGCCACAGGCGTCACTGCATGAATCAGAGGAGGTTCTTACTGGGATTAGCTCTGGTGACGCTTCTGACGGCCTTTGTCGTGTTGACATGCGCAGACGCAGGGGTCTACTTCACCTCCTCCCCTTGCTGGCGGAACGTCAGCCTCTCGCAGGTGATCAAGATGCACCTGGCGTCTAGACCGACTTCCCTGAGCACTGTGAGGCAGTGTCGAAACTGGACTCAACCCGGAATCACGAGAATGGACATTGAGCTGGACAGTGTAAGTCAACATAATGACCATAATTTTATATATATAAAAACACATGAAAAAAAACAAGTTCTAAATTCTAAAAAGAACTTTATAAGCGTAGTAAATGAACACATAACGCAATAAATGAACACAGAGCGCAGTAAATGGACACATAACGCAATAAATGAACACAGAACGCAGTAAATGAACACAGAACGCAGTAAATGAACACAGAACGCAATAAATGAACACAGAACGCAGTAAATGAACACACAACGCAATAAATGAACACAGAACGCAGTAAATGAACACACAACGCAATAAATGAACACAGAACGCAGTAAATGAACACATAACGCAATAAATGAACACAGAACGCAGTAAATGAACACATAACGCAATAAATGAACACAGAACGCAGTAAATGAACACATAACGCAATAAATGAACACAGAACGCAATAAATGAACACAGAACGCAATAAATGAACACAGAACGCAGTAAATGGACACATAACGCAAAAAATGAACACAGAACGCAGTAAATGAATACATAATGCAATAAATGAACACAAAACGCCGTAAATAGACACGAAATACAGTAGATGAGCCAGTGCCAAACCTAGGGATTTGGGGGCCCGGGGGGGACTGACTTAGCTTCTTTGGGGGCCTCTGCATTTTGACATTCGACATCATGACATGTTATTATGTACTTAATATTTAGTGTATACAAATTTTTGGGGGCCCCTCAAGCTGTGGGCCTGGGGGGGGGAACTTCCGAATTTGGACCCCCACCCTACCCTAGGTACGCCTCTAAGATGAACTCAGCAAATAAACTAGACATAATACATAAACGCTATGCAACTGAGAACAATTGTAAACAAATAGAAATACAGTACATATTAGTTGTTTATGTAAGCATCTCACAATCTGTAAACACTGTACGAAACAATATACCATCGCCGGCCATTGATTTGATTTCAAAAGAACCAATTTAACCAACCCCACCCGTCACTAAATTGACGCCGTTCTGACTTAAAACTCTTATCGATTATTTTTGCACGATTATCAATTGCGCTGCCTGGTGCGCCGTGAGACATAAATCACCTCGGGACTTTCCCCGTCTGTTATCAAGATCAAACAGTGTTTGTTTATCAAAGTCGGACCATATATTTTAATTGGAGATCTACGTGTAATTTAATCGCACCCTGTCAGACTGAGATGTATCATTTTTACTCTTATATATTCACCGTGGGGCTCTGTTTGGGATAAGATAAACCATATGTCATATTTACTATTACATATTCACCGTGGGGCTCTGTTTGGGATAAGATAAACCATATGTCATATTTACTATTACATATTCCCTATGGGGCTCTGTTTGGGATGATATAAAACGTATGTCATATTTACTATTACATATTCACCGTGGGGCTCTGTTTGGGATAAGATAAACCATATGTCATATTTACTATTACATATTTACTGTGGGGCTCTGTTTGGGATGATATAAACCATATGTCATTTTTTACTATTACATATTCACCGTGGGGCTCTGTTTGGGAGTTAAACATGGCTCTGTACGGGAAAAGATAAACATGGCTCTGTTCGGGAAAAGATAAACATAAGCTGACCACAACTAATCCCTTTTAAAAAAAAATCGACCATATAAATTTGACAAATTTTAGGTTTTTGTAGCGCCCTTCTTTTATCCCCACCCCCACAACCTGGAATGTAGTGGCCATGGAGGCACCACGGGGAGACATGGATGAATCTTTCGCCATGACCTGAATAATTCCCTTGGTTCTCACTGGAGATCGAATCAGGGACCCGCTATTCTCCCGTAGTGCCCCCCCGTGATCATTGCACTATCGTCAAAAAAGGGGGGGGGGCATAAAACTGTACCATTAGGGATTTATAGGATCTAAGAGATTTCATCTCATCCTTACAGAGACTTCACACACTCACACACACACATTCACACACACAGACACACACCACCATTGGCACATTGGTTACCATTCTTACATCTTAAACATAGCCGGGATAAGGAACGCTGCAATGACCATGAAGTTCGAGGCCAAACCAATATCATGGCATTGTGTGTATCCCCAAGGCAAAGACGTAAAGATATCTCGTGGCCCTTAATTAACCAAAGTTTCTTTATACAAAGGAGTCTTGCTCTTGGCCACAAGGGGCTCTTTCTAGTAGTGTGTGGAGCCCTGAGCTGTCGCTTAGTTTGCCCTGACATCTCCAGTTGATGGCTCACTGCCACCTGTACTTGTTGCACTCTTTGCTTACCATTGACTCGGTAATAAATAAGACAGACACTATGCCCAGGTCTATTATTACGTATTTGCTTGCTCTCCCCTCCCCCCCCCCTTACCTCTTAAGGGCAATAATAACGTTAAGTCCACTGCTTGCAAATAGTTGGGCTTCAGATAACCTTTGAAAACTCAAACCCAATCTTGCCACTTCACACAGTTTAATCATGTTTTGTTGGCCTGTACTACTAACGTGTGTGTTTTTTTAAAGTAGTATTTCCTAGATAGCTTATTACTTTTTACATAGTTTAGTATTTCTTAAATGGTGTAGTATTTCTTATTTAGTGCAGTAAATCTTATATAGTTTAGAATTTCTTAAATAGTATAGTATTTCTTATATAGTGCCGCAATTCTTACATAGTTGAGTATTTCTTAAATAGTATAGTATTTCTTATATAGTGCAGTAATTCTTACATAGTTGAGTATTTCTTAAATAGTGTAGCATTTCTTATATAGTGCAGTAATTCTTACATAGTTTAGTAATTCTTAAATAGTGTAGCATTTCTTATATAGTGCAGTAATTCTTACATAGTTTAGTATTTCTTAAGTAGTATAGTATTTCTTTACAAAGTATTTATGTCGATATTGTATATTTGTTGTTTTTTTTTTAGCGTGAATGGAATTTGTTTCTGGTTCCAAGCTTGGCTCGCGTGCTGTTTATTTACCATCCCTGTTATTAAAATTAACTTTATTGCTTTTGTACTCTTCTTGAAACATAATTTGTTTTATTTATTAATGAATTATTTTTCTAAAGCGGGTGCAGTATTTTGAATCAGTGAGAGAACGATACAAGCACAGCAGTCAAGTCGAGACGTGGAAAAAATCTTTCTTACCTTCTCTGAATAAAGACGAAAAAGTAAGTGAATTACATTTTGAAAAAAAAGTTTAAAATTATTTGAATGAGCGCGGACAGGAAATAAAAAATTTCAGCGGGCTAACGGGGAATCACTGGCATAAAAAAAAAGTAATGAATCTCTGAACCAGACCCGTAGCGTGCGGGGGGGGGCAGGGGGCCGGGCCCCCCTGCTTTTTGTCTGGCCCCCTCTGCTTATTTGCTCTACTTAGTAAAATGTATTATCTGCACCCCTGGCCCCTGCTGTAGAATTCCTGGCCCCTGCTGTAGAATTTTCACGCTACTGGGCTGCTATGAACTATGATTGTAAATCGTGCAATAAAACAGTTTTAGCAAACAACTTGCTGGTGCAAACAAACAAAAAAAAATCCATCATAAAAGTCGGTGGTCCTCAAACTTTTCCGCGACTGTACCCCAAAGGTTGAGACATTTACACCTCACACGCAGAAAACTGGTGGCCTTCTTCAAACTCTTGGTTGTTTTAAAAGAAAATTATAAATCGCTGCTTACAGTTTGGGGAGGGGGGGGGCACGCGTACCCACCGATTGAGAACCCCGAACATAAATCATATCAGAAGCTAAGTACCTAACGAGTGCTTTAGACTTGTAAACGTTTTGCTGTAGAATGCATTAAAATATCGTCTACAAACTGTTGTAATGAAAAGTAATAAATTACCACGAGCCATTTGATTTATGACAGTTGGCCCACATTCAGTGGCATAGCGAGCTTAACTCGCGCCCCGGGGTGTGGGGGGGAGACACACTCCCTTTTTTAGCGCTCCATCTCCCATTCGAAAACCATAAAATATTATATGTAAAATATACTATTTGGCGCCCATTTGTGAGTAGCCCCCCCTGGATATAATGCCCCCTTCCCCCCCACCACCACTACGCCACTGCCCACATTCCAAGTTTGCTACAGAAGTACTTAGTACCAATTAAATGATCTTTATCAGACGTCCCCAGGGTGTGTTTCCCCGGCGGCGGGCCACTGAGTAGTTTATATCAAACAACGAGCATTGTGTCTCTAGTCCAGCCAGTTTCACCTCATGTACCCCTCCCCCATCCAAATTCAAATGTCCATGCAAAACACGCCCCCCAAAACTTGGACTTATTCTAATCTGTAATAATCTTATTATCAGATAATGTTTATTACATTGTGTTCATTGATGATAAATAAACCATATTTAATACTAATGGCTTTTTATAAAGCTGCTATGTTATAATGGCAACTAAGATTCTTCAATTTTAACCATAAAAGTATTTTGGTTTTTACATAATATGTACAGTACTTAGGGTACACTTTAGTTTGGATCTTGTTCCGGTTTAACCGAAATAAGTTCATTGATTGGTTAAGTTCAAACGATGTCTAACCAATAAAAAAAGATGTTTCTTTTTTTTTCAAACCGAGACTTTGATATACAAACTATACAAAAGTTTAGTTGGAAATTGAAATCTTTCACTGACTTAATTCTCACTTAGTTAAATCTTTCACTTACCCCTAACACCCACATTCTCTCAACTTAATCTTTCACTAACATTCTATTTATGTATTCTTTTAGTTACATTCTATTTATGTATTCTATTAGTTACTTCTTTTCAGTGCTTTTTTTGTAAAAAAAAAAAAATAGGTGCCGGTACTCAGTGAGGATTACCTAACTTTTAACTACAAATTCGCACCACGATGCAAGCTAAATCACAGCTGCAAATATACTAAATGTCTAAAACAATTATATTTTTTAATTAACCAACTTAAATCCTCTTAATATACAAGAAAAGTAATAATTTTTTCCCCACATTGAAAAAGGTGTCGGTACGCCCAACCGGTGCGTACAGGCACAAAAAAGCACTGGTTCTATTTATGTAGTCTTTCACATCATCATTCTATAAATGATTTTTTTCACTAACCTTATTCTTAATGCATATTTACTATGACAGATTTTCCCCAATACAATCTTTTAATGACATCATTGTATCAATGTAACCTTCCACTGACACCATTCTATCAATGTAACCTTCCACTGACACCATTCTATCAATGTAACCTTCCACTGACACCATTCTATCAATGTAACCTTCCACTGACACCATTCTGTCAATGTAACCTTCCACTGACACCATTCTGTCAATGTAACCTTCCACTGACCCTATTCCTTTCCACTGATCCAGGTCAGTCTACTCTACATCTACGGGGTCTTCAAACACGCCCTGGACTCGGCCGGAGTCGACCATGTTCTGGTGCACGGCTCCGCCGTAGGAGCCTGGCGTCACCGAGGGGTCATTCCCTGGGATGACGACATCGACGTGGCCGTCAGCATCAGGCACTGGACTGTAATTGGCGCGGCGTTGTCTTGTATCTCAGGCTTCACACTGGACGCGTCCACCAATTCCAAGTGGTCATTCTATAGCAGGTAGGCTCCAACTGAATTTGATTTATTCCTTTAAAACTGCATCAAGTCATAAATTATCCGGATAATTGGGACTTATGGGCAGGTCGGATAGTCAACAACAAAAAAATATATAGTTGGACAGGCTGTCTTCTTGTCCCAACCACACAATTGTAACACACTTTTTTTTTTTATTACGAAACTCGCTTTTATTCATAGCTCCGTATAGTTTAGTAATTATTCACCTTTGCAATTTATTTTTTTATTTAGAAATGAAACTTTGAATTATAGACTCATCTCATCTGAAGCTGCCATTATCCAACATAAGTCGATAGCCGAAGTTCTGTGGGGGTTTATTTACCAATACTGAATGGAAATTTGTTTGAATAATAGTTGTTGGATGCATTTTATACTGCGTTTTGAACGAAATACACAGAAAACTTACAAAAATTTTCGTAAATATGAGATTGGGACTTAAAAGTTGGCCCAAAATTTGTGTCATTGTAAAATTAAAATAATGAAGTTTATCAGAGACGATACAACTGTAAAGAACTTGGTGAATCCATCCACGTAATTGTTATTTTTTTTTTTTTTTTGCTGTTGTGGTTTATTTTACCCCCCCCCCCCACCCTCTATTTATTTTTTTTTTAATATTCGACGCTGTGTTTCCTCAGCAACGGTAAAGTCATACCAGTAACCACAGACAAGCTGTGGCCGTTTCTGGACATTTACTTCTACACTGAAGATGACTGGTACGTGTGGGCACTGAATTATGTCCACCTACGGAAGTTTGTGTTTCGTAAAGAGGACATGTTTCCGACAAAGCTGGTGCCCTTTGAATCTTTCATGGTAGGTTTGTTCTCTCTCTCTCTCTCTCTCTCTTTCTCTCTCTCTTTCTCTGTCTCTCTCTCTTTCTCGCTCGCTCTCTGTCTCTCTCTTTGTCTCTCTCTCTGTCTGTTTCTCTCGCTCTGTGTGTCTCTGTCTGTCTTTCTCTCTGTCTTTCTGTCTCTCTCTTGGTCTCTCTTTGTCTCTCTCTGTCTCTCTCTCTGACTCTCTCTCTGTCTCTCTGTATGTCTCTCTTTTTGTCTCTCTCTGCGTCTCTCTCTGTCTCTCTCTGTCTGTCTCCCTGTCTGTCTGTTTCTCTCTCTCTGTGTCTCCCTGTTTCTCTCTGTGTCTCTCTCTCTGTCTGTCTTTGTCTCTCACTCTGCTTCCCTCTCTGTCTCTCTGTCTCTCTCTATAATGGTTTCATTACTATGAGTATGCAAGCCGCCGGGTTCATAACATAAAGGGGGTGTAGGGCATGACGTTCATCTCAATTTTATTTTACAGGCTCCCACCGCCAACCCATCGCCTCCCCTCCCCCACCCCCCAACCAACGATTTCCTTTTTTTTTTTAAGTGTACTAATGAGGCCTGCAAAGTAGGCTATGCATATCTTCCATGATATTTTCTAAGAAGCCATTTTGAATTATCATTAGTGAGCATACCAGTCATAGACCAACTATAGCCTATATAAAATGTCCATGATACTAGTATTACTAGATCGTTTATACGTCTTTTGCAGATGAAATTTCGAAAACACTCTGGACTATTATGACTTACTAATAAGAACTATATTGGAAAAAAAAATAAAAACAGTATTTAAATGGACTTGCGAAAGGCCGAATGACTTATAATGTAAGAAATATATTTTTTAAGATTTCATATTGTAATATTCTCGCATGGGAAAGTATTTTGATCACTGACTAGGCCCCCCCCCCTGGAAAAAATCTCTCAACGGCGGGTTATCTCCCATTACAACCAAATTAATTGTTACCAGTTGTATACGAAAAACTAAACGGCCAGTTAGGCCAAATACCCTCCCCACTTTCCTCCATGACAGGTATCATACAGCATAGTATCATTTTCGATGCTTTTTTTCTTGTGTAAAAAACTTGATTCATTGAAAATTGAAATACAGTTGATTCTCGGTTTTCGAGTGTTTCGCTACACGAGCACAAAATTTGCATAATCGAGTCTTGATATACGAGCAAAATGTCTTGCGAATCAACGAACTTATTTTCATAATGGAATGCTCTCCCTTTTCTAATGCGATACTTGGTCACGTGATGTTTTTTTTTGTGATGAGTCACGCAGCAAAGTGGCGACCTTCTTCAATCAGCTGGTTGTTAGCAAATTATATGTCGCTTAATACCCTTACAAACCCTTCCAATACAAACCTTTCCCTTACAAACCCTTCCAATACAAACTTTTCCCTTACAAACCTTTCCCTTACAAACCCTTCCAATACAAACCTTTCCCCTACAAAACTTTCCCTTGCAAACCCTTCCAATACAAACCTTTCCCTTACAAACCTTTCCCTTACAAACCCTTCCAGTACAAACCTTTCCCTTACAAACATTTCCCTTACAAACCTTTCCCTTGCAAACATTTCCCTTACAAACCTTTCCCTCACCCCTCGTACTATCGGTTCAGATTATATTCCCGCCAAATATCTGATATTATGTGTTCCTAAAATGAAGAGACGTACGTATGTGTGAAGGCTTTCACGCGGAATGTGTACTTGAATCGGTCCAGTGGTCTCATCTCATTGTGGTGGTATTTGGATCGTACACTAGAGCAGAGGTTTTCAACCTGTGGTCCGCGGTCCCCCAGGGGTCCGCGGGGAGCTTCAAAGGGGTCCGTGGGCAAATCAATGAAATTAGGGATTTTCTCGTATAAAATATTTCTTGGTTTTGTTGATTATTTAGCTTTTAGCTAAACAAAAAAAAAAAATACAAGCTATGCCAATGTTTCAGGTACAGACAACAATGTGCAGAATTGAAAACTCCGCTAGTATTTCCTAATGCTACGTCTGAAATATGAACTAGAGTGCGTACACCACGTAGTTGTGTAGTGAGTTTTTGAGTCATCTCAGCTTGACAATATTTCTTACTTGCTGAGCTCCGGCGTCACTGTTAAAACATCCGCCAGTGCGACAGTGTGTGTATTGTTGATAAATAGTCTGGTTGATCATGCTGTAATGTTTTTATAACATACTTTGGAAGGGCGGAAATTCGCCATAGATACTATGAGATTACAATGTCGGTCATGTTTAGAGAGAGTTTGTATTTTTAGGTGACACATACCTGGGAAAAAGATGACCTGGTTAGGCTGGAATTAAAAGCAAGGCACATCGCCCTTGTGTTTTCAAGAGATAAATGTTGTGATAAGCTAATTATCTACTGTCTGGTATCGTATGTATGGCGACGAACTTCCACATGGGCTTGATAAATGTTACAAAGAATCAGTGTCCCAAAGTTTCTAGGTTGATCATTGTATTTACAAGAATATGGATCATTGGGTCAGGGATGAGAGTTAATTAAATAGTTTGTCACTAAATTACAAAGGTTCAGGGTTACTGCTGTTTTGACTGAAATAACAGAATATCCCCAATGAGGGACGGACCAATCAGAGACAACAACATAGGTGAGAAGACGCAGTAATTAGGGTCTTATGAAAGAAGTTAGCAGATCTTTTGATAGGTATAGAGATTGGAAGAGAGAAAGAGAGGGGAGGAGGAGAAAAGAAAGGTACAGACATACAGTTCCACAAAAATAGGCAACTCACAGGATAGAGTAGTGATGTTTCAGTGAATATGTATCTTGGAGTGTATAGTTTCATGGTACTTATATTTTGAAATAATATTTTGTGTAATCGTCACATAAAGTAGGCCTACATGAATAGGACTTGGCAGTTTAAATCAATCAGTGATGTCCATGAATAGATAAAGTGTCGATCGCTACCAGAGAAGTGAAGACAGACACTTATCATCACAATAACGCACAATGTTTAACTAATAAAACATGTAGTTGTGATACCTAGTAGCAAGGATAAATTTCTGAAGAAGAAAACTGACCAGAAACTGGAAGATTCTGATGATCAAGCAGCCGAAGACGAACGAGAAAGAAAACGGCCACAGCAGTTGTCATATTACTTTCATCAGTATTTTTGGTGACGACGATGTCAGCGCATTTCATTGGATTCGAAATCCCTTTGAATGAGGGCTAACCGATTTAACTGGTCTTGAACAAGAACAATTGGTCGAATTGTCGTCCGACAGGACACTGCGCTTGCAGTTCAGCAGACTGCCACTGTCGTCGCTAGCATGTTTCCAGGAGTACTCGCTGCTGTCTGACAAAGCCATCAATGTCCTGCTACCATTTTCTACGAAGTACTTGTGTGACACTGCATTATCTGCTGTTACTGCGATAAAGACCAAGTACAGGTCCAGACTGAACATTGAACATGAAATGCGCATATATTTATCACACATACCAACCTGTTTGGACAAAACATGCACAGCCTTACTACTGAACAGAAAATTTTGTAACGGACATACCAGTGGAATAAATATTCGGTTAGTGTTTCATTATTTGGATAGATAGCTATTTTCGTATGTAAAATGACTTTTACAAGATGTGCGCGTAACTTAGGCCAGACCTAACTTTTAGCAGAATTTAAGTAGATTCAGGCCCGTAGCGTGCGGCGGGGCCAGGGGGCCGCCCCCCTGCTTATTTGTTCTACTTAGTATAATGTATTACCTGCCCCCTGCTATTGCCTGGCCCCTGCTGTAGAATGCCTGACCCCTCCTGTATAATTTTCACGCTACGGGGCTGAGTAGATTACATCTGCAAACTTAATAAGACATATTAGGGCCCAACCTGAGGTACGAAAAGTCGAGGCCAGGGTGCCTTAGGCTCTGGGGGTCCGCCACCCGAGCTTGGTATGTCTGTGGGGTCCGCAGGGTAAAAAAGGTTGAAAACCTCTGCACTAGAGTTTCAATGAAGGGTTGTTGACATCTGATAGTCACCTGATAGTGTCTGGCGGGGAGCGGCTGGTTGATAAATGTGACATTTATGTAGAATGTAGCCCATAATGTAGGTCATGGGATCAGAAAAGAGGTATGTTCTGTGTTAAGTGGGACTCGAAGGGGACTACTTCAAGTTAATCATACACAATCGCATTATTGCGCACAGACTGATATACACACATGCACAGACTGATATACACACTTGCACAGACTGATATACACACTTGCACAGACTTATATACACACCCGTACAGGCTGATATACACACTCAGACTGATATACACACTCGCACTGACTGATATACACACTCCCACAGACTGATATACACTCTCGCACAGACTGATATACACACTCGCACAGACTGATATACACACTCGCACAGACTGATATACACACTCAGACTGATATACACACTCGCACAGACTGATATACATTCTCGCACAGACTGATATGCACACTCAGACTGATATACACACTCGCACAGACTTATATACACACCCGCACAGACTGATATACACACTCAGACTGATATACACACTCGCACAGACTGATATACACACTCGCACAGACTGATATACACTCTCGCACAGACTGATATGCACACTCAGACTGATATACACACTCGCACAGACTGATATACACACTCGCACAGACTGATATACACACCCGCACAGACTGATATACACACTCGCACAGACTGATATACACACTCGCACAGACTGATATGCACACTCAGACTGATATACACACTCGCACAGACTGATATACACACTCGCACAGACTGATATACACACCCGCACAGACTGATATACACACTCGCACAGACTGATATACACACTCGCACAGACTGATATACACACTCGCACAGACTGATATACACACTCAGACTGATATACACACCCGTACAGACTGATATACACACTCAGACTGATATACACACTCGCACAGACTGATATACACTGTCGCTCAGACTGATATACACACCCGCACAGACTGATATACACACTCAGACTGATATACACACTCAGACTGATATACACACTCAGACTGATATACACACTCGCACAGACTGATATATACACTCGCACAGACTTATATACACTGTCGCTCAGACTGATATACACTGTCGCTCAGACTGATATACACTGTCGCTCAGACTGATATACACTGTCGCTCAGACTGATATACACATTCGCACAGACTGATATGCACACTCAGACTGATATACACTCTCGCACAGACTGATATGCACACTCAGACTGATATACATTCTCGCACAGACTGATATGCACACTCAGACTGATATACACTCTCGCACAGACTGATATGCACACACACACACACCAGCAGAAGTTGATTCAAAGGTGCAGCGCCCGGAGGCCCGGAATCGTTAACGGCTCTTTAAAGCTCAACTTTCTTTACTCACTAAATCCAATAATTTACCCTTTTTTTTTTACGCCTCTTTGTTTTTCTAAGGACGCAAAATGTACTTCCGCACACGGAACCCCCCCCCCCCCCCAGCCGACTTAGTTCGCCCCTGCGCAATAAGAACTTACTGGCCACACGATGACCAGTCTCTGTTCCTATGCTGTGTATTAGTTTGTGAGTTGCGCAGCAGAATATCTGCTGTCAGAATATTATATGTGGGTGTGAGACCTGTGTTGGGTCAGTTAGCGTGTGTTTGAATAGCATGACGTGGGTTTGATCGTGAAAAGGGTGGAAGATCAAAGTCGTGAATGGAGAGTGGCCGGAGTGACCGGTGTGACCAGTAGAACATGGCTGTATTTGATTTAGGGGGGGGGGGGTTAGGAGGAAGGTGGTTGTAGGTGAACGTGGAGAAGGGAGTTCACTCAAACATATCGAACAATAATTATGAAAGACACTTTACATTTCAAATTGTGTTCATTTACATTTCATAGCGCAACCATTCAATTATGTGTAATTTACATTTCATAGCACAATCATTCAACCGTGTGTAGTTTACATTTCATAGCACAATCATTTAATCATGTGTATTTTACATTTCAGAGCGCAACCATTCAATTATGTGTAATTTACATTTCATAGCACAATCATTCAACCGTGTGTAATTTACATTTCAGAGCGCAACCATTCAGTCGAGCAGCACATCAATTACTCTTGCTCGTCAGGGGATTTTAATTGCCAGCACTTCCCATTCGCGGTGGACGAGTGGTCGTGCGGTGTAGAGCGCTCGACTGTCGACCGGAGGGGCCCGGGTTCGAATCTCAGTGAGAACCTGCGGATTTTTTCAGGTCCTGGTGATAGTTCCCAAGTCCACCCAGCTTTAAATGGGTACCTGACATTAAGTTGGGGGAGTAAAGGCGGCTGGGCGTTGTGCTAACCACATAACCCCTTCATATGCCGAGGTTATAGAAACATATGAATTCTACACTTCATCTGCCCCGATGGCCCGTTAGGATTAAGGGAACTTTACTTTTTTTTACTTCCCATTCGCACACTCTCATTTCTCTTACTTAAAAAAAAAATGTTTGAATAAAGATTGTATTTATTTCCTCAGGTCCCTGTGCCTGGGCGTCTGCTAGAGGTCCTGCAGCAAGAATACGTCACCCCAGACCTGTGCGTTAGCCACTACATGGATCACAAGGAGGGGGTGTTGAGACCTGTTGTCAGCATCCCTTGTTCTCAACTTATCTCCATGTACCCAATCTATCACTGACCTGCAGAAATGGACCTACGTTCCATACATTCAAACTGTCTAAGGCCAGCAGAAATGGATCTAATCTATCATGGACCTACAGAGAGGATCTTATTTCTATGATGCACTCAATCTATCACTGACCTGCAGAATTGGACCTACGTTCCATACATTCAAACTGTATAAGGCCATCTGAAGTTCCATGGATCTAATCTATCATGGACCTAGAGAGAGGATCTTAGTTCTGTACACTCTATCGCTTGCCTGCAGAAATGGATTAGGAAAACATGACCATAATTCATGACTAGGAGAAGTATTAAGCTCAATTGACCGTTTATTGACAAGATACATTGAAATACAGTATATATATATATATATATATATATATATATATATATATATATATATATATATATATGATGACAATGAGAAATGTAGCTAATGCCATGACTAGGAAAACTGGATTGAAGATTCTCATTAACATTACGCATCATTGTCTATCAAAAATCAAAGTGCCCCATGTGTCATTACTAGGAGAAATCGAACTGTCCCATGTCTCATTGATTCTCCAATATTCTCAGAACAATTGTCAGCATGGATTTGCCCAGTGTGATCAACTGACCTGATTCTGAAGTGGCTGCATGTTTTAAAAGCATTCTGCACCACAGGATTCAAACTCATAGTCTCCACAAAGCTGGCCAAGCTGATAACCTCATCACCCATCCTCTTGAAAGGTGAAATGGCCTGAACCACACAATATCAATTTATATTCGGCTGGTCATGACATGCTTGTAGAAGTATATCTGTGGTTTGTATGAAGAATAGTGTATGCTTGTAGAGGTATATATGTGGTTTGTGTGAAGAATATTGAATGCTTGTAGAAGTATATCTGTGGTTTGTGTGAAGAATATGTCACGCCAGTTGCTCTGTCTATAGAATATCTGCAGTGTTTTTGTATGCAGCCTGGCAAATAATGTACACCTGTAATCAGAGCCATTCTTTATGGATGGGCCACCTATGTAACAGGGGATGGGCCCCATCAATTATCTTTAACTTTTACATGTTATACTAAGAATGCACCCAACAGGTACTATCGCCTAGGGCTCCAATATATCTGGAAGCCTCTGCCCAGGGCCCCAATATCTCTGGAAGCCTCTGCCCAGGGCCTGGCCCCAATATCTCTGGAAGCCTCTGCCCAGGGCCCGGCCCCAATATCTCTGGAAGCCTCTGCCTAGGGGCCCAGTATCTCTGGAAGCCTCTGCCTAGGGCACTAAAATAACTAAGAATGGCCCTGTGATATTACTCTGTACAGGATAAAATATTGTAAAATAAAACTAAATAAACAACATAAAATGACAGATGCTGTAAAGGTGTTTTTTTTTTATTTACTGATTGTTGATATTCATTACTAGAAAAAGGTATTATATATATATATATTTGGTACATTCACTAACAAGCAGAGGAAAACATATTTTATGTTAGCAAAAAAAAAAAACTCAAAGCATCTTAACAATCAGAAAAAAAAAATTATTAACATGTCCAGATTTTTTTTTCTTTTCTTGTGCTTTTTCTGTTGCCAACACATTTAATTTTTTTTTAATGCTGCAGGCAGCTGTAGAAAAAAAATCTGTCTATTCGAGTGTATTATTTTTCATGGCATGTTGTGCAACTGTTTCTAATGGCAGATGTTGAGAAATGTAAGATTAACAACAGAATGGTTACAAATAAAATTAGTTGACTTATTAAATAAAAAAAATATCAAGCTGTTACAGACTGAAAAAAAATCAAATATTAAAATGGGGGCTGTGTTTGTGTGTTTGCGTGTTATAGCTTTTAGATGTAAATAAAAAGTAACTTGCTAAAAGTGAAAAAAAAAAAAAAAAAAAAATTAAAAATTTTTTTATTTGAAAATGGAAATTGAGGCCATGTACTGTTACAGTTAAAGATTAACACTTTATCTGTTTTTTTTTTCCTTCGGTTTTTTTAAAATCAAAAAGTTCACTTTATTATAAAGTTGATACGTTCATGTTCATTTTAAATCAGAAAAGAAAAAAAAAATGACCTTATGGAAGATGAATATTTTTTTCCCCTACACATAACAGTCACTAGCTAAAAAGTGTCAAGAAAGATGTAATGAACACTCTATGACCGCGCGGTTCAGAAACTTTTTCGTCCACTGTAACCCAAAGGGTGAGAAAATATGTCCACGGATACCCCTCAAAAGTTCAGCCAAACTGGCGACCATCTTCGAACTCTTGGGGTTGCTTTAAACAAAAATGATATGTCGTTGCGTACACCTGCAAAACCTCTCCGGTACCTATAGGGGTACACCACCACCAGTTGAGACCCACAGCCCTGGGACATGCTAATGAATAAGTTAAATGTTAAAAGATTACATAGTATAATATTTGTCCCGCACCTCTAAGTATTCATGGGTATCAAAAATGTAAACAAGACACACTATATATTTCATGTTCATGTTCAGTATTTAAAATAAAAACTACATCCAATGTCATCTCTAAATATATATCAAGATTTTTTTTTGTTTTAAGACTGAGGAATAACTTAACGTTTCATTAACCCTAAATGTGAAATAATAACTTTGAAAGAGAACTTTAATATTTCTTGTCATTTATGAGCAATCAAGAAAGAAAATGTCTGGAATTCGATATGATTTCCAATAATTATAATGTAACCAATAGTGTCAATGCCGACAGCAAAGCCAAATCTGACTGTCTGCAAAAAAAAAAAATGTGTCAAACTTTTGTTTCATTTTTCCTGTAAGTCAAATATTGAACTGTCCATAGACTGGACAACAAACTGTCCATAGGCTGGACAACAAACTGACCATAGACTGGACAACAAACTGACCATAGACTGGACAACAAACTGACCATAGACTGGACAACAAACTGACCATAGACTGAACAACAAAATGACCATAGACTGAACAACAAACTGTCCATAGACTGGACAACAAACTGTCCATAGACTGGACAACAAACTGTCCATAGACTGGACAACAAACTGTCCATAGACTGGACAACAAACTGACCATAGACTGGACAACAAACTGTCCATAGACTGGACAACAAACTGACCATAGACTGAACAACAAACTGACCATAGACTGGACAATAAACTGTCCATAGACTGGACAACAAACTGTCCATAGACTGGACAACAAACTGTCCATAGACTGGACAACAAACTGACCATAGACTGGAGAACAAACTGACCATATAATAATGATACATAAAATCACATGATGAATCAGACACATGCATTAGTACAGGAGGCTACCACTGAGATACAAAATGGGCTGACGACAGTACTAACGAACAAGGCATCTCTGCATTGTCTTAGTCAGCGCTGACTTCTTAAGGCCGAGCGGATCGAAACAACATCGAACTACAACAGTAAACAAAAAAACAAGCTAATGGTTACTACATTACCGCCCTTATATGATGTGGGTTGCCAAAAATTAAAAATGAATTATTACTTAATAAGAAATAGTTTTATGTATTATACAAATGTATTTTGACTAATTATCGCATCATTGTATTTCAGTATCCTTAACCACACTCTCATACTCAACTACCAACTTGCAAGCAGTACAATGGAATTAATTTTAGAATTATTTTTTTTTCTTACAAAATCAAAGAGTTTTCTTAGCCGGTGAAAAACTAAAAGTTTGGGAACCCATGATCTAAATCTAATAAAAAAATTAAAAAATGAACCCTCGTAATGAACCCTCGTAATGATTAACTCTTTCCCTAATGTAAGGCAGTCACCTTTTTTTTTGACAGAGCTCCTGTTCTAATGGCCTTTTAGCGAGGCCGCATGGGAGAAATTAAATGCACATTATGGAAGAAATGCAGAGAATGTAAATCAAAGACTGCCCATGGGCAAAGTATGGGCTTGCCACTCGTTTCAGCGAAAGCCTTTTTTGGTTATGACATTTATGTTCAATTCCTATTAGTTCATTTCAACACTGCATATATTTTCTTTTGATCTGGCCAGCGGGGGTCAAGGTCACGAACCCAATGTGGCCCGCACCTCAAAAAGTGTGCCCACCTGTCACAGACAATACTGCCAGACAATTTAGGACATAATACTGACATGACTGCGATGTCACAACAGCGTGCCATCGATTTCTAATTACACTGACGGAGTACACATCACTTCATACTGCTAGATTTATAAGAGTGATGTAAAAAACGGTGCAGTATTTCATTTGAGATTAACTTTGACCAGTGTAAATCACCAGAATGTTAATGATCACAATTGTAGAATTATAAAAAAATGCATAAACAATATAATAAGTTTTCATTACATTAATGACAATCATGGTAGTATCACAAAACAATGTTTTTATATCGAATGCTGTAAAATTCATCATGGAAAATAAATAACATAAACAAAGGGGTGAGAGGGCAGTGTATTCAATAGTGTAAAAGTAAAGTTTCCCTTCTTAGCCCTAACAGGCCTTCGGGGCAGATGACGTGTAGAATTCATCTGTTTCTGTAAACCCCGGCATATGAAAGGGATTGTGTGGTTAGCACAACGCCCAGCCGCCTTTACTCCCCCAACTTAAAGTCAGGTACCCATTTAAAGCTGGGTGGACTTGTGGGACGACTTTGTACCGAATTTCACCTGGAAAAATTCCATGGGCCTCACCGAGGATCGAACCCAGGACTCTCAGGTCGACAGACGAGTATCTACACCACTTGGCCATCCGTCCCACTATTTCAAGGCAAGGTAAAAAAAAACTTGATCGGTACGGAAATGTGGTTCTTTTTGACTGCACATTTATTTAGAGAATAAACTACTTTCCTTTATTTAATTTAATTGGTGGATAAATATATTTTATAAAGACAACTGAAATAAATTAGATATTCAAGGCATAATCAGAAAGTAATTTCTTTATACTAATTATAGATTTGGAGAAGTTGCCCAAGTTAAAATAAAATTTAAAAAAAATATATTTTCAATGGCTCAAATTGTGCAGAAAACGAGAGGGCAACCACCTATCTAAATTATAAAAAGATCTGGAGTGTAAACAATGCAAAGTAACTCAACAACAAAAATGTTTGTTTTTTTGTGATAAACAAAGCACATTTAAATGTAATATCAATAACAGCTTTGATATAAACAAATTGTTAAACATAAGGCTATATTTGAGCGTTTGAAATAAAAATCTAATTAATATCCAAATGATTAATAAAAATGCTTGTTTTAATTTTAACTGGAATGTTAGCCATGAAAACAGCATGAAAATTTTTAATCAAATCATCATCACACATGTTAACATCGTTCGCATGTTAACAAAAAGAAAAAGAAGAAAAAAAAAAATGATTTAAATACTTTGATCTCATGAGTTATTGGATTCAAACATTTTTCAACTTCAACCTTTGTTCTTAATTTTGGGAAAAATTGGCAATAAATTCAGACAAAAAAAAACATTTTGTTTCATTTTTGAACAAATGTATAGAATTTTGCAATGCACAGTTCTAGAGGAGATTTAATTTTTTTGTAGAACAGGGGAATGGTCGAGACATAAAGCGTAATGAACATACATGTATATTGTAAAAGTAATAAAGAAAGAATTTAAGAAAGAAAAAAAGGACTCATTCTATTGAATGTTATTGATGATATTTTGGACCAATGGGGATGCTGCGGTACCACAGTGCTTATACACAAGCCGCCACTGGTAACAAATAGAAAGACATTTATAAATAAGTAGTTGACAGTTTCACACACATACATAAAATACAACGTAAAATAATATAAAGAGTAATATCTAACATATAGACTAGAAAAAAAAGGAAAGTTCTTGCTCATTTACACACAGAAAGAAAAAACTCTGTTTAACTTGTGATGAGAATCAGCTGAGAAGTGCATCGGGACGCAGAAATGAACAAGTTGTTCTTGTCCCACCTGGAGTAGCGCTCCACATCCTTGTCCCTAAAGTTAAACCTTTCTATAGACAACTCTCCTTGTGACATTTTCTTCTTTTCGATCCCTTGACAGAACAAAAGTTGACTAGATCCAGAGGACAGCAAATCGCTTCCCACAAAATTTTTCTCATTTGTCCCTTCACCATCTGTTCCTTCGCTACTTGAGCTGCACTCGCTTCCGCTGTCTAACAAGAGTTGCTTACCCTGCAGCCCAGGACAGGGAATGTTTCTGTATGGGTCTAGGAGATCGCTGTTCGAATTGGAACACCCTGAGACTCCTTCGTCGCCAGGGAGGAACACTATGACAGTATTCTCCAGGCCTTGGCAGGTGTAGATCCAGGCCACGTTGATCACTTCCTTTGAAGTCTCGCCGACAAGATCAGAGCACTTCAGATTACAATGGATGTTGCTGGGGTAACCGGCATCATGCAGGACCTTCAACATGGGGCAACCCCACAAGCTTTTCATGTAATCTTCAAATTTATCTTTAGTAGTGTCCAGGTATCCTCCTTTATCTTCTCTGAAATTATATATTTATAGAAATGTGTGTTTTTATAATATATAACTACATATATATAAATGTGTGTTTTATAATATATAACTACATATATATAAATGTGTGTTTTATAATATATAACTATATATATATATATATATATATAAATATAAAATGTGTGTTTTATAATATATATATATATATATATACATATATATATATATATATATATATATATACATATATATATATAAATATGTCTTTTATTAGATTTAAATATACTTAGTCTGCTGATTTGAGAATACTGAATGGAGAAGTTTTTTGTTTGGTAGTCTACGAGTTGATGGATAAGTTAGAAAAGTTTTCCTCCATATTTAGTGCCAACTAATCAAAAATGGGAGATGCTTCTGGCTGTTAGACTGACCTAAATGTTTCAAGTTTAAATCCCAGCATGCCCATTCACCTACTCAAGTCTTTCAAGGGTCCCTTCATAGCCATGGCACACTAGATTATGGTGGGGGGGATGCAAGACACTACAGGCACCGTCCCGGCAGTGGTCAATAGGATCTAGAGACAAACCTATGGGGGGGGGGGGGGGGGGTTATACAAAAAACACACTTCCTTTTTTTTTTCCTCTTTGTCCCAATGCTCTTAGAAAACCGCAGTTTTTGTGACACAGTCACGATCCCCAAAGTAATGGCTTGAAATATTTTTTGCACTGGTACAACCCAGTTTTTTTTTCCCCCATGCAATTTTTGTCTTGACTTGAGTACACATGGTGACCTGACAATATGCTCAAATTTGATTGAAAATTATTTATTTCCCTATTTCCCAACTAAAAATTACTTTCTTATGACGGTCGAAATAAAAGTTTATTACATTAAAAAAAGAGTATCATGTACAATATCGAATGAAGATACATACACATATTTTGTACGGGGCATGTTGACTAGAAAAAGAACGTCAGAACATTTCAGCGTGCATTCTCTCAGATCTGGTGATTTATGCGGGTCATCAGGTTTCTCAACATTCAGCTGGTCTTGAAGTAAATATAGTAGCTGCTCTCCACACAACCTGTGAACAAATTTAGAATAAGTTAAGGCCGATGTTTTCTAAATGACTTACAAAATGATAATGAATAACGTTTATATCTAATTTCTGAATTAATACTGCAAAGAAAAAATTGCATTGTTAATGAATTCAACAAGAAATGTTAACAAAACTGTAAAATACTGTATAAATGTAACTTCAAAGATTAAAATACAAGTGACAATATTTACACTTTTTTAAAAATATATTTTAGTACTAGTAGACTATTTTACATTGGAATTAATTCAGACTTATAAATAAATGTACAGCCATATAAATAGAGACTTATAAATATAGACTGAAACATTAAGCTAAAGAAATAAAATTTAATTGTAATATTGAAAGTTTTTCTAATCAATCAGTGCTGACAATCAATCAGTGCCAACTTACCAGCACTGAGAGGGCTGAACATGACTGAATCCTTCATGTTCTGAATGCCTGACAGTCATCACCATTGGACCATCTGTAGGTAAACTGGCAGTGGTGGAATCTGTGACATAGCACTTTCTTCTTTCCTCATTCCAGTCAATCAATGATAGGATGCGCTGAATTTGTGGCGGGCAACGAATGACCTGTCGTGCAAAGTTTAAGAGTTGAAAGTGTGGACTCATGTCAATATATATATATATTTTTTTACCACTATCTTATTGGTTTTATTTCTGTGTACAAGTTTGTAATGCGTGAACAGTGTCAGCTTAAAGTATTCGTCTTAGCCAATTAATGAAGAAAAATTGTTGCTTCACAATTCAGTTGAAAAAAAACTTTCGATAAAATAAAAAATCTTCTTGACTGAACATTAAAAAAAAAAAACAGACAAAAAACTGAAGTTAAATGAAAGATTTTTTTTGTTTTTGTAATCTAACAGCGAAGTGGATAGTCAACTCGACTCACACATAAAAGGTACAGGGTTCAATCCCCAGTAAAGCCAAAATTATATCCCCTCTGACTTGAAGAGGATATGGGTGCCATAAAGTCTATAAGACAACAGAGGAGGACGTATGAAAGCACAACAGATATATTAAGACAACAGAGGAGGACGTATGAAAGCACAACAGATATATTAAGACAACAGAGGAGGACGTATGAAAGCACAACAGATATATTAAGACAACAGAGGAGGACGTATGAAAGCACAACAGATATATGTCTGTTGATGTGTCCAATCATTCCACCAAACAAACACATTGGTTAAGGGCATTAAAAAAAAAAAAAACCTCTAATGAACTGTTATTTCCCTAAACCAAAAAAAAACAAACATAAGTTAGTATTAAAAAAAAATATGACCTAGAAACATTTCACCACGAACAATATGGTTCAGAAACAAATATCCTGAACATATTAGTGAAAACTAATGTCTATTAACCAAAGCTCCACAGTACATGTACTGTTCTAAAAAAAGACAGGTAGTGTAGAGAGTGAAACAGGCCGTGAAGTGATAAACTAAATCTACCTCATTCAGCATCATGGACTGAAAGTTTTCTGGCTTTGCACCGTACAGGCCAGCACACCAAAGAGAACTTTCCTTGAAATCTTCCCTCAGTGCAGTGAAGACCTCAGACCAGTAACTTGCCACATACGTCTCGTCCACAAGAAACAATATCTTCTCCCCATCCTTTCCAATGGTGTCAGGCCATCTCCCTTTGATGCTGGCCACAAATTTGGGTCTGTTAAACTTGTCCACATTCACTGCGTACTGTTAACGGGGAAAAGAACAAATCGTGGAAGTCAATATATCATATCTTTAAAAAAAATAACATTTTATCCATTTTACATGCTACAACTTTTGTTTTATTAATTGTGTAACAAAATCGAAGATAAACATAAAGTTTAAATATATTTTAAGTTTATTGCAGAATATATTTCAAGAATGTGAATGGCCTTTCTGTAAAATAATTTATTTATTTTGCTGAAAGTCAAATTCTATTAATTAGAAATCATGCAACAATATTGGTTTCAACATGTAATCTGACAAATTGTCTCCTCAACTTACTAAACTCCTGAAATGATCTTTAAAAAAAATATTATTTATCAATACACACACAGCTGACTTATCAATTTCATACAATAAAAGCTTCATTAGAAATTAGACAAAATTCTAATGTAGAAATTTTAATGGGCATTTATTATTTTCCATCATCAATTCATCAATGACTGACAAAAAGCGCTAGTTTGTATTGAATCTCGACTCAAGTTGTTTGGAAAAAACAGATTGCTAGACATTTTCTATTAGCTCCTCAGTTATGACTGTAAAAATTGTTTTATGCACTTTGAAATTAATGTCATTTCCGATGCAGGGATTCTATTTAGAAACCACTAGTTATAGATATCAATTTTAAACGGAACAATGCTCCAAGTGAAGATGTCGTAATAAATAGGACACTGTAATGGAAATAATCAAAACTTTACCTCATAGCAATGATCTTTAAGCATCTGGTGTTTCTCTGGATTGCTGTTGCTTACAACGCTTTTGTATATTTTCTTCCCGATGGCTCTCCCACGGCTTCCTCTGTACATGTTGACCACCACAACATAGTTCCCCGTGGACAAAATCCACCTAAAGAAAAGTGTCAGGAAAAAAAAAGGGAATTATTATTAAGAATTTCAACAACACATAAAATGACATTGAACAACTCAGTTAATATTATGGCTTTGTAATAAAAAAAAAAACTAAAAAAGAACTAGATGACACCAGCTGTAACTACTTTTTCTTGACTAGAGGCATTGTAAGAATGATTCGATTGTCTAGTTTTGAATCAGGGAACACAATGAGCTCTTAATAGATAGATGGGCCGGACAAAGAGAAGATAGAAAGAATCTTGACATAAACAATTGACATCAAAATGTCCTCACAAAAAAATAAAAATGTTCACCAAGTACAGGATCCAAAAGCCCAATGGGACATACGTGGCCAGTGGGCTGTTGTCTAACCACCCGTGGTCTAAAGTGATAATTAGTCAACATTATAAAAAGTATTATCATGATATATCAAGTCATCAGAAAAATCCAACATACCTGCGAGCTCTAGTGACTAGTACAACTGTTTTACCAGATCCCGGTGGTCCGCATAGGTATCCCAGCCTGCAGTTCTGCGTAATGTATCCCACCTGGGTGTGGGTCAATAATATCTCAGAAAACTTCTCTCCCACGTACCAGGCAGCCTGGCCTTTCCGACGGAACTCTTTTCTGTGCGATCCAAAGTTGGAGACGGAGCTCACTGTGACTAGGGACAAGAGGCCAACATATCTGTTGAAGTAACATATGAAACAAAATGTTATTTATAACTACAGAAAATAGACCAAAGTCATGGTTATAGTTTACATTTATATGTAAACTATAAAAATTGTGAGACAACTTACAATACTAATTCTCAGCAGCTTTATTATGATCAAAAGCTTGTGTATTAATGTATTTATTTTATTTGTTTTAATGAAAAAAAAAAAAAACTTTTCTTTAATGATTCATTCCAATATTTTATGGTCCAAAGCTATATTAACTTACAATAGCCAATATAGTGTGTAATAGGGTAGAAAATACTATTGATAGGTACGGAAGGTAACGGTTGATATCCTCAAACAGTGTTATAATAAAAAAAAGCAATATTTAGTACATTGGAAATAGTGATCTGTGCAAAATGAAATTTACTCACCGACCAACAATAACTTTCAGATCATCCAATATCTTCTCAACATCTGCTGTGTTCTAGAAATAGAATTAGTCAAACAATCAACCATATTCTTTAAAGGTTTTTTCATTTCTAAATTAATTTAATTTCTAAATGGACATCTACAAACTGTTCTAAACCAGTCTATATGAGCTTTGCACTTACTTTTGGTCTTTCATAAAAAATGTTTTCCTTCCACCAAACGGTGAAATGATGAAACTCCAAGTTGAAATTAAAACGATCTTTGGGGAAATCTTCTTTACACAAAAACTTGTAAGCTGCACATGTCTATAAAGGGTACAACCAAATAAAAAAAGTGAAAAAAAAAAACACTTTAAGTGAATATTTTGTATAATTTATGTGATAATACAGCAATAGTAACAACAGACACTCCATTAATGAATCCCTCTCATAACTGTATAGCTGTTGTAAAACATAACTATGAGAATGAACTGTAGCATGCCTATGTAGCTTTATAATTATTTTTAATAAACAAAAGCTCATGAAATGTATAGTTTTATTAAAAATTCTTAATTTGGAATCTATAATCTGCAAAAATGTAATAAATTTCAGGCATAAATTTCGTGGCACAAGTTTTAAAATTTTCACTCTAAATGAGTTTATTTATTTATTTTAAATGTTGATTATCAAAAAGTAAAATCCTATCGAGTCTGGTCACAGAAGGCATAGCTGTTAAGATTCTAGTGCATATCTCAGACATCCAGAAACCCTCCTTGGAGAATGTTGAGCCCAAGTACCTGAAACTTTCCACCTCTTCCAGCCTTTCTCCATTCATGGTTACCTCAGCGTTACTTCCAATTACGGAGTTGATCATAGCATTACTTTTGTCGGTGCCAACTTCTATGCTATAGGCATTGACGCCATTAACAAGTTTGATGGTGAGGTATTGAAGTTCACTATTATTGCCCTCCCCCCCCCCCCCCCCCGCCAGGTCTATATCACCTGCAGGTCTTCTACCAATCAATATTTTGTGTGGCGGTGGTCATGAAGTGTTTCCTGATTGATCTTTTCCAGACATAAGTTAAATAGGACAGCCAATAGGAGACATCGTAACTTAACACCTACATTTGACAAGAAGGACTCACCCATTTTGTTAATTATGAGCACAGCACAGCTTGTGTGGGTTAAAGAGAGCTTCAGTCCTCCCTCCATTCTGAAATCTTTCAAATCCTGAAACAGTCCTCCACTCCATGTTACACGGCATCAAAAAGCTTTCTTAAAGTTAATGATATCTAGAATCACCCTGGTGCTCAATGTAATCCTCTCTTCTCTAATCCTCTCTTCTGTAATCCTCTACTCTGTAATCCTCTCTTCTGTAATCCTCTCTTCTGTAATCCTCTCTTCTGTAATCCTCTCCTCTGTAATCCTCTCCTCTGTAATCCTCTACTCTGTAATCCTCTATTCTATTCTTCATCTTTAAACAATTAATTTTAATAAACCCTCTGATTCTTTGTTTAACACATTCAATGGGACAGGCTCCTAGGAGTGACCAATGATTCATTCAATTTCGCCAATAAGCCAATTAAATGGCTAATGCTATAAGTAACGGAATAAACAAGACTGCTTAAAAAATTAGAAAAATAGTTATTATAAATGCAAAACTATCCTTCTACCTTTTTATTTTAATGGAATGAAACCAGTTTTTCGCTTTATTTGCTTTAATCATTATGGATTTTTCCATAATGTTTACAAGTTTACAATCTGATTGATAGTACTACCAACTAATCCAAGAGCATACACAAAGAAACAGAGCCAGCTATTTTTTTTTTTTAAAACTGATTAATTAATGCAATGGCGAAGGTTTAAACTTTTTATTCCATTTAAGCTATGCAGGTTATTCAAATAATTCTTCATATGAAAGTGGAATTGGCCAAGACAGTGGACACTGAATCAACCATTTGCAGACCCCCCTCAATGCCTGCATTGTCTTTTCCTTGAAAGTAGGGCTCATTGATGTATATTTGTAAAAAAAAAAAAAAAAATAATTTAAACTAACAAGTGACTGCCACAGATCATCCGGGAATAATAGACTGAGATGGCAACAACAGAAAAAAAACAAATATTACTATTCTAAGTAA
The DNA here is from genome assembly GCA_021962125.1 of Bulinus truncatus. Taxonomy (NCBI): domain Eukaryota; kingdom Metazoa; phylum Mollusca; class Gastropoda; family Planorbidae; genus Bulinus; species Bulinus truncatus. Next base: position 3,203,413 of record JAGDYQ010000078.1, on the reverse strand, counting down.
ACAATGCACAAAATAATTGTTTTCTCTCATCAAAGGAAATGTTGGGAAGGGCTGCCCAGAATCGCTCACGATGTAGAGTTATTACAACAAAGGATATTAGCTATGGGATGGATGGCCAAGTGTAGATACTCGACTGTCGACCTGAAAGTCCTAGGTTCGATCCTCGGAGAGGACCATGGGAATTTTCCCCAGAAGAAATTTGTTTCAAAGTCGTCTCACAAGTCCACCCAGCTTTAAATGGGTACCTGACTTAAGTTGGGGAAGTAAAGGCGGCTGGGCCACAGAATCCCTTCATATGCCTAGGTTATAGAAACAGATGAATTCTACACTTCATCTGGCCCGTTTGGGAACTTTACTTATACTTTATTAGCTCTGCAAGAAATTCAAAGGAATTTAGCACCTCTAGGAATTGAGCCTGCTACCATCAGAGATGCATATACAAACCTCTTTTAGCTGCTGATCAGTCTCAAGAGCATTCTGTACGGCTTCTCTGGTGAGATTGGGCAAGGCAATAATCTTTGTCAGATAGAAGTGCTTCAGGTCCAGGTCTTGGAAGACGAATTTGAAAACTTTCTCATCTCTGTCCAGCTGGATGGCTGCCTTTTTTATGGTCAATCTGATCACATCGTCTGAGGCCTGATATTGGTCGAAATTGTCACCAACCGCTTTCACCTGGTCAAATATTCAAGTAATATAGAAAAATCATTAACTGCTATACTAACAATGAAACTAAATAATGATTAGTCAGGTAATACCATTTAGTTTTTTTACTATGTTGTCAAACGGAGCTCATTAGGTTGGAAGGTACAAGTGTCTATTCTTAAAATAAAATGAAGCTTCATAGCAAAATAAATATGTCTGGTCTTGCCTGAGTAACAAAATGTAGCTTTCTGTTTAAAATTTGACTGGAAAAATAATTATTCACTTTAGAAAGCTAAATTAATGGAGTGTGTATGTGAAGCCCCCCTGTAAGGATGAGATGAAATCTTTTAGATCCTATAAACAACTAATGGGACGGTTTTGTAGCGCCCTCCTTTCATCCCCACCAAAGTCGGATAGTGCAATGACCATGTAGGCCCCATGGGAGATATAGCAGAGACTTTAACCATGACCTGAAAAATCCATTGGTCCTCACCAAAGATTGAAACCACGGAGACCCAGGTCAACAGTCAAGTGCTTCACCGCACGGCCATCCATCCGTGTAAATGAATGGAGTAACTTCCCTCATATTAAATGAATTCTCAAGAAAGCCAATGAAATAATCAGTACATGTAGTAAAAAAAGGAAAATAACTAATTATATGAAAATCATCATATTTCAAATACCAAAAATCTCATACATTTTTAAACAGGTGAAAGGGGAATAAAAGGATAAATTTAAAAAATAAAAATGTTTATTTTATAAAATAGAAAAAAAAAATCAACACATTTATAAAAGATAATAAAAATCATTCAGTAAAAATAAAACTGAAGGCAATGAACACTGTTTAAAACGGGTAATAAAATAACATTCAACAAATAATTCACACGACTCACTATCACGACTTTCAATGAAAACATACAAATCTTCCTTCTTTATTACTTAAAGTAGTGTATCCTTAATAGGCAGGTAAAATACTTGGTCAAATCATGAGGAAAAAAAAAGATTACATCCTCACTTGCTGTATCTGAAATTTATTTCATCAAAACAACATTTAAGATGAGATTAGTCATCTTTTAACAAAGATCTTTTAACAAAGATGACTGCATTCACATATAAATATTTTACCTCAATGAATACGACATGCTCAGGCACCAACAGTATGATGTCTGCCTCTCCTCTCTCAACACCGGAGCCTTTAGGAAACTTCACATCTTTCAACTCAGAGGTGTTCTGTTTGTCTTTCAGCCTGGACAAGTAGTGATCGTATTCGTACGAGCTCAGAATGAAGAAGGGAGGCAACCCGGTGACAGCGGTATTATAACCGAGCTTCTGGAGAGCGTCACAAATAAAACTGTGGGCCCTGTCACTCCGGCTGTCTGTGTCTTGAGGCGGCTGAATTTCTCTCAATCTCTCAACATTATCGGGTGGCTGGAAAAGGCAAAGATAATTGTGAAAAAAAAATATTAAAAAAAAACAAGCAATTTAAGTCTTTTCCATTTCGGACAAAGGACATTTTAGAGCATTTTCGCCGGACGAAATCCGTATTTTTTTTTCCGGGTTACAGCCATAAATATTGCTCCACGCGCATGAATTTTGATAAATTTAGAGAGGGAAGTAATCATGTTGAATAACTATTACAAAAATAAATAATGATTACGCCCCTTTGATTAGCTTTTATTATTTATATTTAAAATATAAGCAAAAACGGTATATAAGAAACTCTTATATTTTGGCTCTGAGAGGTCAGATTGCGAAATGGACTTTTGATGTACACTTGGCAGGCCAAGATCTACAAAAATGATATATACATCATGGGTCTAGGACTTATGTTTGCTGAGATATAGGGCGCTCCATTGTTAATATAGCTTATATAGTAAAAAACGGTACTTTATAAGCCCCCTTTTACGGCCCTCAGAGGTCAGATCGCGAAATGAACTTTTGCTGCACACATGGCAGGCCAAGACCTACAAAATGATAAATACATCATGGGTCTAGGACTTATGGTTGTTGAGATCTAGGGTGATGACGGACAGACAGACAGACAGACTAAATGCTCTAAAAATACTGTACACCAGGAGAGTCCTGGGTTCGAACCTCAGAGAGAACCTCTGGATTTTTTTAGGTCTTGGTGTAAGTCACTCAGATTTAAATTGGTGCCTGACTTTAAGTTTGGGGAATAAAGGCGGTTTGGCATTGTGCTAACCACACAATCCCTTTTTATGCAGAGGTTATTATAACAGGTGAATTCTACACTTCATTTGCCCTGATGAGTCCTAAGGGGCTAAAGGGAACTTTACTGTCAATAGACAGAACTTTACTGTTTATTATAAAAATGTTACAGATTTGGATGAATCCGGAAATATCCCTAGGCTTCAAATGACAACCAGAGCCTTGATTTAATTACACAGTACTAACAGACTATATGGGAAGTTCAAAGAAACTGGTAAAAATCATTTCCGAAAATCAATTGAGAAAAACATATGCAGATTCCAATGAATATTCTTAATACCAAACAATGTTCAGTTACAAATTCAAGATTTATCATTGTAGATATTCAGCAAAGTTAACCATTAGATTTTCTCCTCACAATTATCATTCTTTCATCCTGACACTGGTATAATGAAGGGACCCTGACACTGGTATAATGAAGGGACCCTGACACTGGTATAATGAAGGGACCCTGACACTGGTATAATGAAGGGATCCTGACACTGGTATAATGAAGGGACCCTGACACTGGTATAATGAAGGGACCCTGACACTGGTATAATGAAGGGACCCTGACACTGGTATAATGAAGGGATCCTGACACTGGTATAATGAAGGGACCCTGACACTGGTATAATGAAGGGATCCTGACACTGGTATAATGAAGGGACCCTGACACTGGTATAATGAAGGGATCCTGACACTGGTATAATGAAGGGACCCTGACACTGGTATAATGAAGGGATCCTGACACTGGTATAATGAAGGGATCCTGACAGGGTGGGAGCAGTAAGGAGAATCCTTATGTTGATTTAGGCAATAAAAATATTTTATGTTAGGACCGTAGAAAAGTATATATATATATGTAAAGTCCAATGAGACACCTGTATGCCAGTAGAAAACCGAAGGAAGAGGAACCACATGTCTCTCAGACCATGGCCACCAGATGCCAAATGTAAATGAGAGTGACTGAAATATTATTGAACTTATCCAATTAAAAAAAAGAAAATCTGAAATGCAACAGTGTACATTATTAAAAAAGGTCTGAAATTAAGAGTAAAAGTAATGTGTTATGTATTGAGATCGACTCAGGGAAGAAGATAATACTGACTTTAAAACTAATCAAACTTAAACAAATATATGTTATTAACAGATGAAATTTTAGAAGTTTCAAGTCATAATATTTTTTTTATAATGGAGTACTCAGCTTCTAACTTTGAAACTATAATGCTACTAGCTGACGAACTTTAAGATATTTCCAGTCATGATTTTTTGAAGCCGGTGTGTTCAGGTTCCAAGTTTGATACTATCCATTTACTAACTAAATGACAAAATTGTAGATGTTACAATACAGGTGTGTTCGGGTCCTAACTTTGATATTCCAACATATTTTTAGATATTTTATAGCCAACTGTACTGTAGATATTTATAGCCAACTGTACTATAGATATTTTATAGCCAACTGTACTGTAGATATTTATAGCCAACTGTACTATAGATATTTTATAGCCAACTGTACTGTAGATATTTTATACTTACTTTCACTTTTTATATTGCACATGAAATAAAAATGAAAAGTTAAAAAAAATTTTTTTTTTACATGAGAATATTTCTATTTACACTAGAATGGTTTGCTCTACTTTTCTGTTATCTCTAACCCAGAACAGTAGATTAAAAGGACTATAAAAAAAGAAAAAAATCTTATGAGATAAACCTTCATCATTCACTGGTTAAGTACTTATTATCGAGCTGGCTTATTAAATGTGATGAAAAAGATGCATGCTGTAAAAATCTGCATGCGGTAAAAATCTGTGTTATATATACTCATATATTAACAAAACTGATTAACTAAATACATGTAGATTAACAAATTACATGTAAATTAACTAAATACATGTAGATTAACTAAATACATGTAGATTAACTAAATACATGTAGATTAACTAAATGAATGCATTGAGTAAGACTTACATTATTCTTTCCGGACCTGCTGCTGCCTTCTTTGTTAAAATGGACATCTGGAACTCTATAGGTTTCCTTGCCTATTTCAGGATATATTTCAATTACATTGTTTATCAAGAATTTTCGAAGAATTTCTTCATTGAACTTTTCCGAGCGGGACTCGCTAGAGTTATCTGTCTCCGAGATTCTATCCATCTGCTCTTGCACCTCTTCATCCTATAATTATTTTTTTTTTAAATATAATATCACATACATAATAATCCCATACTGTGCATTTTAACACTTACATAAATCTACTAATTTGAACAGCCATATTGATCAAGTGTCACGTATGCTGAATTTGTATAGAATTGTGGTGGCAAAGTGGTAAATCCGAACAATGAACAGTGCAGGTTCAAATTCAAGTTTATACTATTATACCGAGGGTGCCCTCCCGCAGAGGGGGGGCACCCGGCCGTCCCCCCGGCGCGGGCCCCCCCGCCTTTTTCTCCCCATCGCGCGGCCTGGCACCGCCTGTTTGTTTGGTGCGGACGCGCGGACTGACGCGGGTCTTCTTTCCCTTTCCCATAAAAAATTTCAGTTCTTTTGAACTGCCCAGTTTAACCATTCCGACCCGCCCCCGACCCCTGTTCTATGGATTTTCCGCTCCCGCGCATTCTTAGTATTGCCCGGGCGGCCCCCGGGCGCGTACAAAATTTTACAACCCCCCCACTTTTGATGCCTGCATGGCTGCTCTAGCTTTACTGCCGCCAATGTGGGCAAATGCTACAATATATGTTTATCCCAACAGTAACTGAAAATCAGCTTTTAGACCGAGAATTAACTTTTTAAAACGGGGAAACTCCAAGAGTATAAATTATTTCTTTTAATCTTGGAATGGTACTGAAAATTCTGCTGTTTAAAGTGGGCGTGTTGGACAAAGAGGAAACTCGTACATCACACCAGGGCGGTTCATAAATCACACCAGGGCGGGAGCAAGTGGAAAGCAAAGGGAACACTTATCTGGGGCCATGATCACCGTGGACTTTGTGTCTTTCATAATTTATTTGTATCGATTTGTTTTGCTGGAGATAGCGTTGAAAAAAAAATGGATAACCATTTGACAGAGTTTGACGGGGGTGGCGGGCGGAGGGGGGGGCCCTAGATTATCTGGATGAGGTTCTGATCACATATAGATTATATAGAAATAATGGTAACACTTACAACGAGGCCTACATTTCACCATAGATTATATAGAAATAATGGTAACACTTACAACGAGGCCTACATTTCACCATAGATTATATAGAAATAATGGTAACACTTACAACGAGGCCTTTACATTTCACCATAGATTATATAGAAATAATGGTAACACTTACAACGAGGCCTACATTTCACCATAGATTATATAGAAATAATGGTAACACTTACAACGAGGCCTACATTTCACCATAGATTATATAGAAATAATGGTAACACTTACAACGAGGCCTACATTTCACCATAGATTATATAGAAATAATGGTAACACTTACAACGAGGCCTACATTTCACCATAGATTATATAGAAATAATGGTAACACTTACAACGAGGCCTACATTTCACCATAGATTATATAGAAATAATGGTAACACTTACAACGAGGCCTACATTTCACCATAGATTATATAGAAATAATGGTAACACTTACAACGAGGCCTACATTTCACCATAGATTATATAGAAATAATGTAACACTTACAACGAGGCCTACATTTCACCATAGATTATATAGAAATAATGGTAACACTTACAACGAGGCCTACATTTCACCATAGATTATATAGAAATAATGGTAACACTTACAACGAGGCCTACATTTCACCATAGATTATATAGAAATAATCGTAACACTTACAACGAGGCCTACATTTCACCATAGATTATATAGAAATAATCGTAACACTTACAACGAGGCCTACATTTCACCATAGATTATATAGAAATAATGGTAACACTTACAACGAGGCCTACATTTCACCATAGATTATATAGAAATAACGGTAACACTTACAACGAGGCCTACATTTCACCATAGATTATATAGAAATAATCGTAACACTTACAACGAGGCCTACATTTCACCATAGATTATATAGAAATAATCGTAACACTTACAACGAGGCCTGGTGGTTTTAAGTCAGTGCCTTGATGCTTGAGCCTTTTTCTTTTTCCCTTTTGAGAAAGAACAAAAATAAATGGAATGACAAAAAAAATAATGATTCATTATGAGGTTGGGGATGAGAAAGATGATATTAGTTCAAGAAAAAGATGATATTAGTTCAAGAAAGATTATATGAGAGTAAGAAAGATGATATTAGTTCAAGAAAGATGATATAAGTACAAGAAATTGATATTAGAATAAGAAAGATGATAATATTGAATAAGGACGATGATATTAGTTCAAGAAAGGGTCAATTTTAATTTGGATAAACCGCATTCCAGTGACTGAATTTTTTTTTTTAAATCTACAAGTTGTTGTGCAAGTATTACTCCAGTGAAACTGTGATAAATAAAAATGGACTCTACTCCCAATTACAAGTTAAGTGGATTCCATTTTAAGATAACTGACGTCACTTTCTTAATGAGACTACAGTGGCAGCTGCCTAACAGTAGGAAATGCCACTGAACAGAAAGTACAATAGCTAAACAGCACAGACAGCCATCAAACAGCAAATACAGTCCACCGAACAGAAGAGACAGCCACCAAACAGCAGTAACAGAACAGCGAGATAGCCACCAAACAGCAGTTGCAGAACAGCAGAGCATGCCACCAAACAGCAGTTGCAGAACAGCATAGACAGCCACCAAACAGCAGTTGCAGAACAGCAGGGACAGCCACCAAACAGCAGTTGCAGAACAGCAGAGACAGCCACACCAAACAGCAGTTGCAGAACAGCAGGGACAGCCACCAAACAGCAGTTGCAGAACAGCAGGGACAGCCACCAAACAGCAGTTGCAGAACAGCAGAGACAGCCACCAAACAGCAGTTACAGAACAGCAGAGCAGCCACCAAACAGCAGTTACAGAAACAGCATAGAGCAAGCCATCAAACAGTAAATTCATTCCACTTTACAGCAGGGACAGCCACAAACAGCAAATACAGTCCACCTTACAGCAGGGACAGCCACAAAACAGCAAATACAGTCCACCTTTACAGGGACAGCCACAAACAGGAAATACAGTCCACCTTACAGAAGGGACAGCCACAAACAGCAAATACAGTCCACCTACAGCAGGGACAGCCACAAACAGCAAAGTCATTCCACCTTACAGCAGGGACAGCCACCAAACAGCAAATACAGTCCACCTTTACAGCAGGGACAGCCACAAACAGCAAAGTCATTCCACCTACAGCAGGGACAGCCACAAACAGCAAACACAGTCCACCTACTAGCAGGGACAGCCACAAACAGCAAATACAGTCCACCTTGTTAGACAGGGACAGCCATGCATCAGCAAATACAGTCCACCTACAGCAGGGACAGCCACAAACAGCAAATACAGTCCACCTATAGCAGGGACAGCCACAAATGTGCAAAAGTCATAAGTCCACCTACAGCAGGGACAGCCACAAACAGCAAATACAGTCCACCTTTACAGTAGGGACAGCCACCCAACTGCAAAGTCAGATATCTATCCCTGACGTCTATCACTGTAAAATAAAACATGCTGTAAGCTACCCAAAAAAAAAAAAACGCCCCCCCCCAAAAAAAACAACAACTAATGACTTACATTTTCTGCATTTGGCAGCCTAACAAGCGCTAAAGGCCTGTCCTGGGGGTCAAGCACTTAACCCATTAGCTCTAGAAAACGTCAGGTCGCCAGGGTCAAATGTGGGCCGGTGATGCCCATGTCAGGTTGACACGCGGCCAGCGTCAGGCGGCTGTTTGGTTGTTGTCGCCAAGACCACGTCACTTCAAACACCCACCGGCCCATAATTCGCGAAAGTTAAATATAAAAATGTACACACTAGTGTAAAAAAACACGTATACACTTTGTTTATAATAAAAACAAGCAATTAAGCCTGTTCCATTCTGACACAGGACGTGTTAGCGCATTTCCGTGTTACGTATCAGTACGTTTGTTAGCTTTCAGTAAATATTTGTAAATTTTGGAAATGTTTATAAATTCAATTGTGTAATGCATATATTTGTAAAAAAAAAATTATAAAGACGTTTCTTTATATTTGAAAAAAATTATTGTCTCTTAAATCTAACTACAAGTGGTTTGTGTGTTACTGAAATAGACTCATAATTGAAAACATTCTAAATTATAGTCATTTAATCGTCCGAAAACTCCGTCAATTGTTGCATAGCTCTGATACTTTCAATTAAACGGAGAACACAAGCTTTTATTATTTCATTTAATGAGTTTCTTAATAAACTTGGTGAAACTACGTGCTGCAGTATTTCGCACCAAATGAACGGGTTATTTGAACGAACAAGGTGTATATAAAGATATAAGCTCCTACGAGCTCCCAGCCCGGACCTCAGAGGCCCTATCGCGAAATGAACTTTTTTGATGGCCACATGGCAGGCCAAGACCTACAAAATAATAAATATACATCATGGGTCTAGGGACTTATAGCTGCTGAGATATAGTGAGCCTTTATTAATATAGCTTATAGAAGTCTGTACTAAGGCCCCTTTTACGGCCCTGGAGGTCAGATCGCGAAATGGAAAAAGTCATTTCGGGCAGGCCAAGACCTACAAAATGTTATATACATCATGGGTCTATAATTTATGGTTGTTGAAGAATCTAGGTGATGACGGACAGACAGACAGACAGACAAAACGGGGACAAAAATAAACAGTTTACAGAAAACTAAGTACTATTAGAATAACGAAACACCGGTGCACTCAACTATATGGATAGTAAAATAGAAGAATTAAAAAAAAAAAATGACTGAAGATTTAGTGTATGAGACTGAAGATTCAGTGCATGTGACTGAAGATTCAGTGCATGTGACTGAAGATTTAGTGCATGTGACTGAAGATTTAGTGTAACATGACTGAAGATTTAGTGTATGTGTCTGAAGATTTAGTGTAACATGACTGAAGACTTAGTGCATGTGTCTGAAGATTTAGTGTTACATGACTGAAGACTTAGTGTATGTGTCTGAAGATTTAGTGTAACATGACTGAAGACTTAGTGTATGTGTCTGAAGATTTTGTGTAACATGACTGAAGACTTAGTGTATGTGTCTGAAGATTTAGTGTTACATGACTGAAGACTTAGTGTATGTGTCTGAAGATTTAGTTTAACATGAATGAAGACTTAATGTAACATGACTGAAGATTTAGTGTAACATGAATGAAGACTTAATGTAACATGACTGAAGATTTAGTGTAACATGAGTGAAGACTTAGTGTAACATGACTCTCTGACTTAAAACGCATCGGTTGAGTAATTCCTTGTGTAGCATGGGGGGTAGGGTCAAGGTGGGCTGCAGGCTGATAAATCTAGAGTGGCTGCTGAGAAACTCGAACAACTCCCTCTGCCAAGCAATGCCCTGCGTGGTATTGTAGAAGGCACTGCTCTGTCCCCACCCCTAACGTCCAGATAAATCAAACAACGTTGTTGCATCCAAAATAAATGTGGTCTATTCACTAAACATTTGCTCAACTGCCCGTGGCGAGTGGTTGGGGTTGGGAGCGGCTCCCAGGTGCTTTTATGTGCCGGGTTTAAGTGCCAAACGGTCACACACACACACACACACACACACACACAAAAAGGACCAATGACCTGAAGGGATACAGGTTGACAAAAAGGTCACGAGGTATACAGTTCATAAATGTAGACATGAGGATGGAGGTGGGGAGTGGTGGGGGGGGGAGGGGAGTATAGATGTTAAGACCGAATACATTCGCCACGACACACACACACACACATGCAAATAAGCAAAAGATAGATTGGCCAGATATCGTTATAATGAAACCCGCTCCTTTCACCTGCGCACTCTTGAAGAAGGCTGTAAAGTGTGTGTGTGTGTGTGTGTGTCCGCGCCTTAGGGAAGATCCGAAATTTAAAATTTGATGATTGCTCGTTTCTGCGACAGTGCAAGGCGCCGCCTGACAGAATTTGAAATAAGTTGGCCAACGTATAGTATTAACTATTCTTTATAAAAAAAAATACATATATAAAATGCAAAAAAAAAAATGATCCTAAATAAATCAGCCAATTATTTTTTTTGTTAATGTGTACTATTTAATTAATGACTTCATAAAAAGAGCTGCATCGATAAACTGACTGAGCAGCCACAGTAGCGAAAAACTTACAGCAGGGGGGCAGGTAATAGCATGGGGGGCGGGCGGGGCAGGTAATACATTTTACTAAGTAGAGCAAAGGTTTATATGTGTGTGACAACGAAAGGGGGTGGGGGCAGGCCCCTGAAAATTTCCCCGCACGCTACGGGCCTGTGACTGAGTATCAAGATGTATTTAATATCGCTGTAATCGCGCGACTCTCAAACCGGTGGTACGCGTAACTCCCCTCTCCCCTTCCAAGGGATGTGCAGTAAAAAGGGTACGCAGCGACATACCACGACCAAGAGTTTTTAAAAGAAGTTCCCGCTTGCTGCATGTCTCACCAGCAAAACCATACGCCCGCGCGCGCGCGTGTGTGTGTGTGTGTGTGTGGGTGTGTGTGTAAGAAGTCCCTGTAAGGATGAGATGAAATCTCTTAGATCCTGTAAAACCACTATCGGGATCACTTTTTTATTTTCTTCATCCCCCACCATAGCCGATAGTGCAACGCCAAGTGAGGCACCACGAGAACAAAGGCATGACCCTTGAAAAATTTTCCTACGTCTCCCCTTTTTTTTCGCCTCCAGGAGGTCCTGTCGCGAAATGGACCCGATGCACACATGGCAGGCCAAGACCTGGCTAAAATGATATGATCATGGGTCTAGTAACTGCAGGTTGTTGAGATCTAGTGTGATGACGGACAGACAGACAGACAGACAGACAGACAAAACGGGGACAATAGAGCATTTTTTTTTCGAAGTGGGTGTGTAGCCATGTTGCCAGTATAACTACTGTAAAATAGAGCTAATCTCAAGTTTTTGTCAGTGAATCAAGTGCGAAACGAGTCAATGGACTTCCTCCAACTTTGGCCTTAAACAAACGTTTAAGTTTTATTTATAAATGAATGAAAGCGACTATAGTTAGTCATTACAGTCTCGAGTAGAGAGAGAGATAGATAGATAGATAGATAGGGATAGATATAGATATATAGATGTCATTATAGAAACATTTTACACAGAGAAAATGGCTAACACAAGAAGAAAAGAAGAAAAGGGCAAATTTGATTGGTTGAGGGAGATAATCGGTCGACATTGACCTAATATAAAATGTTTACCTCTTGGTACGTTTAAAAAAAATGAAACGCGGTATGAGGTGGGGGGGGATATACAGGACTGAAGCATGACGTCACACTGTTTATTTTGATTAAAGTTCCGTGAAAACATTAGCCCAACATGGGGAAAAAAATCCACAATAATTCATATAAATGACGCAATATCTACGAAGTGTTTTTAATGGAAGCCAAATGCAACTCTAACTAGAGGTTATACATTAGATAATATCTGGCTCTTTATTTCATGTGAATATTAAAGTCAGTGAATCCCATCCCTCCCCCTAAACTCCCTGTAAGATTAAAGCTTATAAATCCAAAATCGACTGACACGGCTCAACCTAGAATGTTTGTGCCAAAACAACGGAATGTCTTCATATCGATCCTGATACGTAGCTTGTGTGCTCAAACTATTTCTCAGCATGCCCGTGTCGACCCGGTGGCTCTGTTCAAATACGTGACGTGTTAGCAATATCTGTGCCACACAGAGTGACAGTTTTTTTACTCTTAGGTGCATGTGCTCTCCAGCACACAACACATTACATCTTTACGAAACAAAATATCTTTTTTAAAGTGTGATTATATTCCGTTGTGGTGCGTGCAGAAATGTGAATTTCTTCAAAGTTGGGTATACCATTTTCTTTTTTTTTTAAAGTATGATTTTATTCCGTTGTGGTGCGTGCAGGCTTCTTGGCGGCCAAAATTTGTGATTAGAGAAAAAAATTACATAAAATTTAGTCATAAAATTCCG
>JAGDYQ010000078.1:3121284-3189972 GCA_021962125.1 Bulinus truncatus | reverse complement strand
TGATGTAACAAATTTTTAATAATGTTTCAATAAAAAAAAATTTTTTTTGACTTACCCTATTATATATATATATATATATATATATATATATATATATATATATATAAGTAAAATAAAGTTCCCTTCTTAGCCCTAACGGGGCCATAGCAGGGGCAGATAAAGTGTAGAATTCATCTGCTTCTATAACCTCCTCGGCATATGAAGGGGATTGTGTGGTTAGCACAACGCCCAGCCGCCTTTACTCCCCAACTTTAAAGTCAGGTGACCCATTTAAAGCTGGGTGGACTTATGGGTCTTTTGACCAACTTTCACCAAGACCGGCGGAAAATCCCTTGTTAATCACCGATGATCTGAACCCGGGACTCTCAGGCTGACAGTCGAGCGCTCTACATCGCTTTTTTACCCTGATGCTGCTGACATAATAATCTGTCACTATTTTTTTTTCACACTAGAACAATTATGTATACATAACAGCATTACATTGCTAAAATAGAAAGACCGAAATTTCATCTCTGACCACCGTTTGAAACTCTGACCACCGTTTGAAACTCTGACCACCGTTTGAGTCTCTGACCACCGTTTAAAACTCTGACCACCGTTTGAAACTCTGACCACCGTTTGAAACTCCTCTGACCACCGTTTGAAACAACTCTGACCACCGTTTGAAACTCTGACCAACGTTTGAAACTCTGACCACCGTTTGAATCTCTGACCGCCGTTTGAAACTCTGACCACCGTTTGAAACTCTGACCACCGTTTGAAACTCTGACCACCGTTTGAAACTCTGACCACCGTTTGAATCTCTGACCGCCGTTTTGAATCTCTGACCACCGTTTGAAACACTGACCACCGTTTGAATCTCTGACCGCCGTTTTGAATCTCTGACCGCCGTTTGAAACTCTGACCGCCGTTTGAAACTCTGACCACCGTTTGAAACTCTGACCAGAGAAAGGGCAACGACTATTTAGGTGACGGGTAGGATTTGAGCTCGATAGGGGCCAGTGTTGAATATGAGCTCGAATCCCAGAGTCGCGAAACTAATGTCGCAATTAAAAGATCGTGGGAGTAATTATTTAAAGGCACAGGCTCCACGTACGTCAAGACGGTCGAGGTATTTTTTTTTTACCTCGTACGTCAACAGAATGAACTCTTATGATGTAAAGTTATAAATGCAGTTTATATTATGATATTATTACTTACACAATGATGGTGCTCAAAATCTGCGATCGTTTTAACACATTTAAAGAGTAAACAGAACAAATGAGAACCCTAACCCTTTTCCTAAATCCCTAATCCGCGATCCCGGGGTCCTTAATCCCTAATCCGCGATCGCGGGGTCCTAAATCCCTAATCCCACGATCCCGAGGTCCTAAATCCCTAATCCTGCGATCTCAAGATCCTTAATCCCTAATTCGGGATCCCGAGGTCCTTAGTCCCTAACCCTAATCCTGAAAAAAAATCTGGAAAAAAAAATTTATGATTTATTAAAAAATGACCATCAATAGATATTGCTCCACACCCTATCCCTAACCCTATCCCTAACCCTGATCCTGAAAAATAAAATCTGAACAAAAAAATGTATGTCTCTATTAGGAATCGAACCCGCACATAAGCTAGCCAAACTGGGTATCAGCCAAGCGAACAACCTACATCACTAGCGCGCCACACGAACTAACCTCTCATTTTAATGTATAATTAGACTTCAAATCATAAGAGTTCATTCTGTTGACGTACGAGGTAAAAAAAAAATACCTCGACCGTCTTGACGTACGTGGAGCCAGTGCGTTAATTAAATTTCCAAACGTATGTTTCATGCCATTGGTTAGTTGGTTAATGCCATCATTAAGGGCCATAGGTCAAAGGGGCATCGCTCGAGCTATTGTTTTGTTAAATGTGGTAGGTTTAATTCTTTATTAATCAGGACCCGCCTAAATTTTGCCCGCGACCCGCCTAAATTTTGCCCGCGACCCGCCTAAATTTCGCCCGCGACTCACCTAAATTTCGCCCGCGACTCGTCCGATGGTGACAGGAAAAAGTAGTCAACACGAGATAACACTTGGTCATTTCTGAATGAGGGCTTTGAACAGTGTGATAGCAAAACTTCAAAAATGTGCTGCTAATATGCTGATTTAATTGTAAATGGTGGGGGGGGGGGGGGAAGGCGGCTTGATGTAGTACTTCAATTTATTTAGCAAATATTGAGGAGTTAGGGGAACGGGTGGTCGTGCGGTGTAGAACCTTAAATGAGAACCTTTCAATGGGTACCCGACTTTAAGTTAGAGGGTGTAAAGGCGGGTGGGCGTTGTGCTATTCACACAATAACTTGTTATGCTCGAGGTTACAGAAAAAAAGATCAATTCTACACGTCATCTGCCCCGATGGCCCTTTAGGGTTTGGGGAACTTTACTTACTTACAGAGGTGTTAAGCAATGGGGAACATGCTTTAAAGCAATATATATATATATATATATATATATATATATATATATATATATATATATATATATAATTATTCTATAAAAGCTGTGATTGAATCAGCATTCTGTTTTTTATGTTGACTTTACACTTTTTTAAAATAAAAGTTAATCTTTTCTTTTTTTCTTCTGTCAATAGCCAACGGCTGAGGAGGGTAATAAGGTACAGCGAGATCTCGACATGGAGCGAAAGGTTCAATCGTTGGCCAAAGGTTGGCCATGGTCCCCCCCCCCCCCCCCCCCCCGAAGTAGAAAAAACAATGTGTATTATCGATTACACAACGCAAGACATGGACAAAGAACGTGGGAGAGTTCTTAGTGTTTATCAAGTTATCCAATAACACAGCGGGAAAGGGACCCCCCCCCCATCATCTCTATGTGTTTATCTTTTTGGTTTTTTGCTGGTTGTCTCCTCTTCTTAGAGAGTACTCTGGTCACAATAAAGTTGGTGAATTTTCTGTTTCTGGTTGGTGTTGTGTACCATTAGGTCTAAACTAAGTATTGCAAATAGTATTTATCAGTGCTTTTTTTTTTTTGTGCCGGCACGCACCGGTACGGCGTATCGGCACCTTTTTCAATGTGGGGGAAAAAATTATTACTTTTCTTGTATTTTAACGTTTATTATTAATTGATTATATTATTAATTTGTTAAAATTGAATTATTTTAAAATTGCGCGCAAATAAGAATTAAAATAGGTGCGAACTGGTAGTTAAAAGTTAGGCAATCCATCACAGAGTACCGGCACCTATTTCTTTACACACAAAAAAGCACCGGTGTTTATCTAAAAAGTGTAGAAATAAAAAAAGCAAATTTATATGGATTTTTTCGCCTCTAGCATGTAAAGTATGTAATTTTTTTTTGGTTGTCAAGAAAATTTCGTAGTCATGCCATTTAGAACTCATGCCACATATTTGTCATCCCTGGTTTAAATTAAGATTTGTACACAAAATATTTTAAAACAACAACAACAATAGGAGCGATGTTGAAATAAAGTAAATATGTCATTGATATCGACAGTCCACCCAAAAGATAAACGGTTCTTTTCATATGGCATTGCAAAATCTTAGTTTTCATATGGCATTTCGCAAAGATCTTAGTTTTCATGTGGCATTGCAAAGATCTTAGTTTTCATATGGCATTGCAAAGATCTTACTTTCGCATATGGCATTGCAAAGATCTTAATTTTCATATGGCATTGCAAAGATCTTAATTTCTCATGTCATTGCAAAGATCTTAGTTTTCATATGGCATTGCAAAGATCTTGGTTTTCATATGGCATTGCAAAGATCTTGGTTTTCATGGCATTGCAAAGATCTTAGTTTTTCATATGGCATCGCAAAGATCTTTAGTCTTTCATATGACATTGCAAAGATTTAGTTTTCATATGGCATTGCAAAGATCTTATTTTCAATGGCATTGCAAAGATCTTAATTTTTCATATGACATTGCAAAGATCTTAATTTTCATATGTGCATTGCAAAGATCTTAATTTTCACGTATTGCAAAAGATCTTAATTTTTCATATGACATTGCAAAGATCTTAATTTTCATATGTCATTGCAAAGATCTTAGATTTTCTATGGCATTGCAAAGATCTTGATTTTCATATGTGTTATTGCAAAGATCTGGTTTTCACATGGCATTGCAAAGATCTTGGTTTTTATATGCATTGCAAAGATCTTGGTGTGAACCAAACTGAATGTGAATGAACAGTAAAATTACTTCGATAATAATCTGAAATTTACTCCAAAAAAAAGGATTATTTTCTTTACGTATATTTGACTAGTATTAAAAAAATAAAAAAATAAACAACGCCATTTTGTAACGGCTGTGAATGTCACACGGCTAGACGACTAAATTTCAATACATGTACATTGAAATATTGGTAAAGAAAATATTTTTTTTCTAAAGTAACTTAGAATATAAGTGATAATTTTTACTGTCTATTTCGCTTGATTCAATAATAAGACATTTGCATTGAAAGAAACATTTATTTCATTGTGCGGACTGCGCGATTTATTTCGTGTGCGGACTGCGCGATTTATTTCGTGGGCAAACTGTTGTTTTACAATTACCATAAATATTTCTTTGCGTATAAAGAGCGAAACGAAAGCGTAATGATAATTACACAGTGATACAAAACGTGAAACGAATATTTCAACGGACAAATACACACATTGCAGCAGCTGTTTAGTCTAAAGTACATTCTGATAACGTTTTAATCGCTACAGTTTTAGTTCGATATTTGCCAGATTTTTAAGCCATGTGAGTCGCACTTGAGATTGTATGTTATCTTGTGAAAAACTGAAAGGTGACACGTGACCTTAACAAATTAAAAAAAAATAATAGAGCAGGAGCAAGAAACGGTTTCAATATTCTCCACAAATACTCTCGAGTACAGGAGTGACAAAAAGGATATTTTTTTTCTATTACAAGGTAAGCTAAATCTAATACCAGTAATAGAGATAAACAGATTTTAGCGAAGAACTTAGAACAGTGGTTCTCAAACAGTGGGCTGTCACCATCGGGCGAGTCGTGGGCGAAATTCAGGCGGGTCGCGGGCAAAATTTAGGCGGGTCGCGGGCAAAATTTAGCCGGGTCCTGATTAATAAAGAATTAAAAAAAAAATGTAAAGATATTTGGTTCTATCCAACTCTGTTTAATACAGTATCATGGTGATACTGTTGGCTTACTTTGTTCATTGCACAACCATGAGCGGTATAAGTCAGTTACAGTGAACACTGCAGGGCTCTCACATTGTCCCCCCCCCCAAGGGAGCAGTTCCTTGGTTGACATTTTTTTTTATCCCCAGGGGCATCCTGTGTCATTTTGATGACACTTTTTTTTTAAACACACGCAAATACAGCGCAGCAGCATGAAGACAACTATAGCCTCATCATGGACTCTCACATTCGGTGGATTCAAATGTCCATATTCTCAGTGAAATAAATCTGGGTGAAGGAAAATGTTTGTGTTACAGAGGATGATATATCAAAAGTGATAAAAAAACAAACAACTTCCCTTAGCCATCCGGGGAACATATAAAGGGATTATGGGTAGCGACGCGTAACAGTGTGAGAGCCTCCATCTAGGTACACGTCATATCCGACTCACGAATAACAATTGAAAAAAAAAAATAAAGTAAGTGTCTGGTAACGGTCTCATGCAGTGTTCCTTTACTAATCTTTGCGCATGTGCGCGCGCACATAGCGCGCCAAGCTGATGCGCGCGCACACACACACACACATTCAAACCAGGGCGCAGACATGTTACGGCTCATAGATAAGCCGTGGCTCACTGCCATACCAGTCACTGAAAACTACCCAAGATACATTCTGATAGTTCGTGCTATCGCATTCGTCTTACTGGCAATGATTGGTTCTAATATGAATTAGTCTTACTGACAATGATTGGTTCTAATATTAGTTCGTCTTACTGACAATGATTGGTTCTAATATTAGTTCGTCTTTCTGGCAATGATTGGTTCTAATATTAGTTGGTCTTACTGACAATGATTGGTTCTAATATTAGTTCGTCTTTCTGACAATGATTGGTTCTAATATTAGTTCGTCTTTCTGACAATGATTGGTTCTAATAGTAGTTCGTCTTACTGACAATGAATGGTTCTAATATTAGTTCGTCTTACTGACAATGATTGGTTCTAATATTAGTTCGTCTTACTGACAATGATTGGTTCTAATATTAGTTCGTCTTTCTGGCAATGATTGGTTCTAATATTAGTTCGTCTTTCTGACAATGATTGGTTCTAATAGTAGTTCGTCTTACTGACAATGATTGGTTCTAATATTAGTTCGTCTTACTGACAATGATTGGTTCTAATATTAGTTCGTCTTTCTGACAATGATTGGTTCTAATATTAGTTCGTCTTTCTGACAATGATTGGTTCTAATAGTAGTTCGTCTTACTGACAATGATTGGTTCTAATATTAGTTGGTCTTACTGACAATGATTGGTTCTAATATTAGTTCGTCTTTCTGACAATGATTGGTTCTAATATTAGTTCGTCTTTCTGACAATGATTGGTTCTAATAGTAGTTCGTCTTACTGACAATGAATGGTTCTAATATTAGTTCGTCTTACTGACAATGATTGGTTCTAATATTAGCTCGTCTTACTGACAATGATTGGTTCTAATATTAGTTCGTCTTTCTGACAAGGATTGGTTCTAATAGTAGTTCTTCTCTCTGACAATGATTGGTTCTAATATTAGTTCGTCTTACTGACAATGATCGGTTATAATATTAGTTCGTCTTTCTGACAATGATTGGTTCTAATAGTAGTTCTTCTTTTGACAATGATTGGTTCTAATATTACTTCGTCTTTCTGACATTGATTGGTTTTTAATATTAGTTCGTCTGGCAACGTTGGTCATATTTTCGCATTTTTAAAAAAAGAAATTTCAATTTTTGTTATAAAAAGTGTAACAAGTAAATAAATGATTATTATTCCTAATTCTGTTTTCTTTACAATTTTCGCCAACTTTGGAAGCCGAGCAGCGCAGCTTTACAAAAATTGTATTTTTTTTTAAATGCGTGATGTCGGATTCAAATTACTCTAAAATAGAAGACAACAAATTATTTAAATTACAAGTATGAATGCCGTGAAATTCTCTGGCATGGTCTTTTATTTGAAGTAATTTCAGTATCGACGTCATTGTTATATGTAACTATCAGTTTGTGTTAGAATGTTATCAGAAACCATTCACTAATTACTAGTGCTTTTACATTTTGCGCTGATTTTTTTTTAAAATCACGTACTATGGTTTTCTTCTTCCTGAAATATTGGGAGGTGTGTCGGTATTACTAAGACTTGCTGCATACGGGCGAAAATCTATCCCATGTCCCAGATGTAGCCTGCACTTACGGCTGTCGACCAAGACCTCACGTACTTTCTTTAAACACAATGAAATATTGGTAGAGAAAATATGTTTTTCTACAGTAACTTAGATTTATCAGTGAGTCTATTTCGTCTGATTCACATTAAGACATTTGCATTTGAAAGAACCATTTCTTTCGTGGGCGGACTGTGCGAGTTATTTCGTGAGCGGACTGTGCGATTTATTTCGTGGGCGGACTGTGCGATTTATTTCGTGGGCGGACTGTGCGAGTTATTTCGTGGGCGGACTGTGCGATTTATTTCGTGGGCGGACTGTGCGAGTTATTTTGTGAGCGGACTGTGCGATTTATTTCGTGGGCGGATTGTGCGAATTATTTCATGGGCGGACTGTGCGATTTATTTCGTGGGCGGACTGTTGTTTACAATTACCATAAATATTTCTTGGCGTGAAAATGAGCGAAACGAAAGCGTGTGATAATTACAGTGATACCAAATGTGAAGTGCATATTTCAACGGACACACACACACACTCACATTGCAGCAGCTGTTTAGTCTAAAGTACATTCTGATAACGTTGTACTCGCTACAGTTTTAGTCCAATATTGGCCAGCTTTAAGGCATGTCAGTCGCACCGAGTTTATGTTATCTTGTGAAAGTTGAAAGGTGACACGTGACTAACATTACTACGGTCGCATATGTTTCGGGTTAAAATAGGGCATTACCAGACATTAAAATAGGGCATTACCAGACATATTAAAATAGGGCACTACCAGCTATAGAAGAATAGGGTGCTACCAGTCATAGTAAAGTAGGGTGCTATCAGTCATAGTAAAGTAGGGTGCTACCAGTCATATTAGAATAGGGTGCTATCAGTCATACTAAAGTAGGATGCTACCAGTCATAGTAAAGTAGGGTGCTACCAGTCATAGTAAAGTAGGGCGCTACCAGCCATAGTAAAGTAGGGTGCTACCAGTCAAAATAAAACAGGGTGCTACTAGTCATAGTAAAATAGGACGCTACCAGTCATAGGGTGTTGCTGCTACAGTTTAAAAAAAAAACCAGTACAGTTGTCCTAGTGACGCATTCACTGGCCCGTTAAGTCTGTTGGGTTAACAACCTCCATACCCATAAACTACACACCACACTACGAGCTTATCTTGAACAGTGCCACATTTTACAGCACCGCTTTTTTTGTGTGTTATCAGCCTTAAAAACTTATTCAGTCATTCGGATTAAGTAAACCTAGACATATTGTTTATTCCTTTTTTTTTTTGAGAACATTACTGCTTCGAGATTCCGCAAAATAAGGTGAGCAATTGAATTAAAATTATGCGCCCATCGACTGAGTATTAGTCGATAATAATTTACATGTCGCCATTTCTTTTATTATTATGGATATAAATCAGGCGTAGTGTAGTGTGGATCTATATGAGCCATATTCTGTGTGGATCTATATGAGCCATATTCTGTGTGGATCTATATGGGCCATATTCTGTGTGGATCTATATGAGCCATATTCTGCGTGGATCTATATGAGCCATATTCTGTGTGGATCCATATGAGCCATATTCTGTGTGGATCTATATGAGCCATATTCTGTGTGGATCTATATGAGCCATATTTTGTTCTATTTTGTTCTATTGTATAAACTACCTTTGTTTCCTAATGTTGTCAGAAATCGACTAGCTTGTGGCGCTTTTAATTTTTTTTTACTGTATAGTGTGACAGTAAGGTGTGACTGTATAGTGTGACTGTATAGTGTGGCTGTATAGTGTTACTCTATAGTGTGGCTGTATAGTGTGGCTGTATAGTGTGGCTGTATAGTGTGGCTATATAGTGTGACTGTATAGTGTAACTGTATAGTGTGACTGTATAGTGTGACTGTAACGTACCTACTTTGGCATTTGTCAATAAGACGTATGTATGGAATGCCCACTCTAGTGACATTACTGACTATAACATACCTACTGTGTTACTTGCCAGTAATACCTATTTACGGACTGCCACTGACATTGCAATTCGTCTAGAGTAAATGTTTCATTTCCCTATTAACTTTTTTTCTAGTTCTGTCCAATAGAATATAAATCATACAGGAAGCGTATCGCTATTTAACAAAAATATCATGCCATTTGTTATTTTCCTTTAGTGGAGCAACTAAAAAATTGAAGCACACAACAATAATGCACAAATATGGCGGATTAGGGAAAAAGGTTGGTCCCTATAACCAAACAGGTTGGTCTCTATAGCCAAACAGGTTGGTCTCTATAGCCAAACAGGTTGGTCTCTATAACCAAACAGGTTGGTCGCGATTCGAGAACCACTGCTAAAACGAGACTCCCCCCCCCCACCCCTAAATGTTTTCTACACTCATTATTTCTACCTTCGACATGCATGAGCGATTATACTAGCTGTGAAATTGATAGGATCACAAAGTCTCGGGGAAACTAAAGGACGACTGGAGACAAAAAAAAAATGTACTTAAAAAAAAAGAAAAATTAACAAGCAAACTACATCAACCAAAATATTGTGAAAGTTTTTACAGTTTTGAGAGCGGCAACAACTTTCCTTATCTAATTGTAAGTCTACGTATCTCGATAAATTAAAAAGAGGTGAAAATGAACTACCTGAATAAATTATTATTACAGAAGTCTGTCTACTCCTTGTTGGCTGTGTGTAGGAGACATCTTTCATTTGTATAGGTTTTTTTTTTGGAGTGTAAAGACGTTTAGGTTTGGAAATGTTTTTGGTGTAAATATATGTTTGTAGGGAATATTAGTTTAGGTTTTTATACATGCCCGGAGTATTTCACTGTGTGGAGTGTTTAGATATGCATACATGTATATCTTTACTTTACATATATATATATATATATATATATATATATATATGTGTGTGTGTGTGTGTGTGTGTGTTTGTGTGTGTATATATTATTGTATACATGCTAAGTCAACCAAAAACACTTATTAATAGCAAAGTGCCATAACTCCAATTAAAATTAAAGAAAGTGATATTTTAGTCGCCCGCTGACTGATGAGGCTCTGCTAGCCGACTGATGAGGCTCTGCTAGCCGACTGACGAGGCTCTGCTAGCCGACTGGTGAGGCTCTGCTAGCCGACTGATGAGGCTCGCGTGTCATAGCTTTACCACCACACTACTAAAATTATACCTTACAGAGCCTCATCGTGGTCAAATATAAACAAGATTAGTAATGAAAACAATAATAAAAAAAAACTGACTCGATAGGAGCCGCACAAAACTCGATGAAGAGCCACAAGCGGCTCTGAGAGCCACATTTTGCCACGATTAAATATATAGGTCTGAAGTGTTGCATATCATCGGTATTATTTTTTTTCTAAACTTCGAAAAATTCTACGTAGAAGGGAGCCAATCTCTCCAGCATAGGTCTGCGCTGTGCAACTTTTCTCACTGAATTCATGTCAATTCGTCTCCACAGAGATCTGCTGATCAATTTTCTGACGTCTGCAGTTTTCAGAATGAACAACCCTCGCGCTTACAAGTCAAGCCACAGGCGTCACTGCATGAATCAGAGGAGGTTCTTAATGGGAGTAGCTCTGGTGACGCTTCTAACGGCCTTTGTCGTGTTGACATGCGCAGACGCAGGGGTCTACTTCACCTCCTCCCCTTGCTGGCGGAACGTCAGCCTCTCGCAGGTGATCAAGATGCACCTGGCGTCCAGACCGACGTCCCTGGGCACTGTGAGGCAGTGTCGAAACTGGACTCAACCCGGAATCACGAGAATGGACATTGAGCTGGACAGTGTAAGTCAACATAATGACCATAATTTTATATATATATATAAAACACCAGAGAAAAAAAAAGTTCTAAATTCTAAAAAGAACTTTTATAAGCGCAGTAAATGAACACATAACGCAATAAATGAACACAGAACGCAGTAAATGGAAACATAATGCAATGAATGAGCTCATAACGCAATAAATGAACACAAAACGCCGTAAATGAAAACGAAACACAGTAGATG
The DNA here is from genome assembly GCA_021962125.1 of Bulinus truncatus. Classification (NCBI taxonomy): domain Eukaryota; kingdom Metazoa; phylum Mollusca; class Gastropoda; family Planorbidae; genus Bulinus; species Bulinus truncatus. The sequence goes on along the minus strand of JAGDYQ010000078.1, from coordinate 3,178,640 downwards.
AGCCAGTGCCGAACCTAGGGATTTGGGGGCCCAGGGGAGAGACTTAGCCTCTTTGGGGGGCCTCTGCATTTTGACATTCGACACCATGACATGTAATTATGTACTTAATATTTAATGTAAAAACTTTTGGGGGGCCCCTCAAGCTATGGTCCTGGGGGGGACTTCCGAATTTGGACCCCCACCCCACCCTACCCTAGGTACACCTCTAAGATGAACTCAGCAAATAAACTAAACATAGTAAATAAACGCCATGCAACTGAGAACAATTGTAAACAACTAGAAACACAGTACATATTAGTTGTTATATGTAAGCATCTCACAATCTGTAAGCACTGTACGAAACAATATGCCATCGCCGGCCGTTGATTTGATTTCAAAAGAACCAATTTAACCAATCCCCACCCGTCACTACATTAACACCGTTCTGACTTAAAACTCTTATCGATTATTATGTGCACGATTATCAAATGTGCTGCCTGGTGCGCCGTGAGACATAAATCACCTCGGGACTTTCCCCCCCCCCCCCTCTGTTAACAAGATCAAACAGTGTTTGTTTATCAAAGTCGGACCATATATTTTAATTGGGGATCTACGTGAGATTTAATCGCACACTGTCAGACTGAGATGTATCATTTTTACTCATACATATTCACCGTGGGACTCTGTTCGGGATAAGATATACCATAATTACATTACTGTAAATTACATTATGTTAACTTTTCGGCTCTTTGTCTTAGCAAATTCACATATGACGTCCTCAAAGTTTGTATAGATTTCAAATCGCAAAGAAGTGCGGGGGCATTCTTGAAAAGTATTAAAACTGTAGATGGGGAGGGCCTACGACTTTGAAAGTGCCTAGGGCCGACGATGGCCTTATAACGGTCCTGCTCGGGAATGAATAAGACAGACACTATGCCCAGATCCATTATTACGTATTGCCCCCCCCCTCCCTTTACCTCTTACGGGCAATAATAACGTAAAGTCCACTGCTTGCAAATAGTTGGGCCTCAGATAACCTTTGAAAACTTAAGCCCAATCTTGCCACTTCAAACTGTTTAATCATGTTTTGTTGGCATATAGTACTAACGTGTGTGTGTGTGTTTTTTAATACAGTATTTCCTAGATAGCTTATTACTTCTTACATAATTGAGTATTTCTTAAATAGTGTGGCATTTCTTATATCGAACTGCTTATTATTTCATTTTTTTGTTTGTTTTCGGGGCTAGGGTTAGGGTTAGGAATAGGGTTAGGGTGAGGAGCAATATCTATAGCTGGACCCCGAAAAAAAATCGGAGTCCAGTTATCGCGCATGCGCACATCACAGCCGTAAAAAAAAAAAAATTCCGTCTAGTGCGCTAGAGCGCATACGCATGTATCCCTAGACCAATGTTCCCTCTAAGGTGTGGTATGAAGTGAGCAAGAAATTGTGTCTCTGAGCGACATTTTGTTTTGAGGCCAAAATTTGTGAGCGATTTAAGCGATGTCGTCCGTTGGAGTGAGTGATCGTACGTGTAGTATGAGCGACGCTCTGAATTCGTGTGAAAATTCGTGGACCCCGAAAATAATACGGAGTCCCGTTCCTTGGTCCCGTAGACACTGTACTCTTATATAGTGCAGTAATTCTTACATAGTTGAGTATTTCTTAAATAGTGTAGTATTTCTTATATAGTTCAGTAATTCTTTCATAGTTGAGTATTTCTTAAATAGTGTAGTATTTCTTATATAGTGCAGTAATTCTTACATAGTTGAGTATTTCTTAAATAGTGTAGCATTTCTTTACAAAGTATTTATGTCGATGTTGTATATTTGTTGTTTTTTTTTTTAGCGTGAATGGAATTTGTTTCTGGTTCCAAGCTTGGCTCGCATGCTGTTTATTTTACCATCCCTGTTATTAAAATTAACTTTTTTTGCTTTTGTACTCTTCTTGAAACATAATTTTTTTTTATTTATTAATGAATTATTTTTCTAAAGCGGGTACAGTATTTTGAATCAGTGAGAGAACGATACAACCACAGCAGTCAGGCCGAGACGTGGAAAAAATCTTTCTTACCTTCTCTGGATAAAGACGAAAAAGTAAGTGAATAACATTTTGAAAAAAAAAGTTTAAAATTATTTGAATGAGCGCAGAAATGAAATGAAATATTTCAGCGGGAAAACGGGGAAATCACTGCCCATAAAAAAAAAAGTAATGAATCTCTGAACCAGGCCCGTAGCGTGCGGAGGGGGGGGCAGGGGGCCAGGCCTCCCTGCTTTTTTTCTGGCCCCCTCTGCTTATTTGCTCTACTTAGTAAAATGTATTATCTGCCCCCCCTGCTATTGCCTGGCCCCTGCTGTGGAATGCCTGGCCCCTGCTGTAGAATTTTCACGCTACGGGGTTGCTCTGAACTATGATTGTAAATCGTGCAATAAAACAGTTTTAGCAAACAACTTGCTGGTGCAAACACAAAAAAAAAAAAATCCATGATAAAAATCGCTGGTCCTCAAACTTTTTCCGCGACTGTACCCCAAAAAGGTTGAGACATTTACACCTCACAAGCAAGAAAACTGGTGGACCTCTTCAAACTCTTGGTTGTTTCAAAAGAAAATTATATGTCGCTGCTTACTCTTGGGGGGGGGGGGGTCGGGGGGGGGCACGCGTACTCACCGATTGAGAATCCCGAATATAAATCTTATCAGAAGTTAAGTACTTAACGAGTGCTTTAGACTTGTAAACGTTTTGCTGTAGAATGCATTATAATATCGTCTACAAACTGTTGTAATGAAAAGTAATAAATTACCACAAGCCATATAATGCCCCCTTCCCCCCCCCCACCACCACTACGCCACTGCCCACATTCCAAGTTTGCTACAGAAGTACTTAGTACCAATTAAATGATCTTTATCAGACGTCCCCAGGGTGTGTTTCCCCGGCGGCGGGCCACTGAGTAGTTTATATCAAACAACGAGCATTGTGTCTCTAATCCAGCCAGTTTTACTCATGTACCCTCCCCATCCAAATTCAAATGTCCATGAAAAACACGCCCCCCAAAACTTGACTTATTCTAATCTGTAATAATCTTATTACTACAGATAATGTTTATTACACTGTGTTCATTGATGATAAATAAACCATATTTAATGCTAATGGCTTTTTATAAAGCTGCTATGTTATAATGGCAACTAAGATTCTTCAATTTTAACCATAAAAATATTTTGGTTTTTACATAATATGTACAGTACTTAGGGTACACTTTAGTATGGTCTTGTTCCGTTTCTAACTCGAAATAAGTTCATTGATTAGTTGAGTTCAAACTGATGTTCAACTAGTAAAAAGATGTTTCTTTTTTTTCAAACCGAGACTTTGATATACAAACTAATACAAAGTTTAGTTGGAAATTGAAATCTTTCACTGACTTAATTCTCACTCAGTTAAATCTTTCACTGACTTAATTCTCACTCAGTTAAATCTTTCACTTACTCCTAACACCCACATTCTCTCAACTTAATCTTTCACTAACATTCTATGTATGTATTCTTTTAGTTACATTCTATTTATGTATTCCATTAGTTACTTCTTTTCAGTGCTTTTTGTAAAAAAAAAAAATAAGTTGGTGCCAATACTCAGAGGATTACCTGAACTTTAACTACAAATTCGCACCACGATGCAAGCTAAATCACAGCTGCAAATATACTAAATGTCTAAAACAATTATATTTTTTAATTAACCAACTTAAATCCTCTTAATATACAAGAAAAGTAATATTTTTTTTCCCCACATTGAAAAAGGTGCCAGTACGCCGTACCGGTGCGTACAGGCACAAAAAAGCACTGGTTCTATTTATGTAGTCTTTCACATCATCATTCTATAAATGATTTTTTTCACTAACCTTATTCTTAATGCATATTTACTATGACAAATTTTGCCCAATAAAATCTTTTTAATGACATCATTGTATCAATGTAACCTTCTACTGACATCATTGTATCAATGTAACCTTCCAATGACATCATTGTATCAATAATGTAACCTTCCACTGACACCATTACATCGATGTAACCTTCCACTGACATCATTCTATCAATGTAACCTTCCACTGACATCATTCTATCAATGTAACCTTCCACTGACATCATTGTATCAATGTAACCTTTCACTGACATCATTGTATCAATGTAACCTTCCACTGACATCATTCTATCAATGTAACCTTCCACCGACACCATTCTATCAATGTAACCTTCCACTGACATCATTCTATCAATGTAACCTTCCACCGACACCATTCTATCAATGTAACCTTCCACTGACACCATTACATCAATGTAACCTTCCACTGACACCATTACATCAATGTAACCTTCCACCGACACCATTCTATCAATGTAACCTTCCACTGACATCATTCTATCAATGTAACCTTCCACTGACACCATTCTATCAATGTAACCTTCCACTGACATCATTCTATCAATGTAACCTTCCACTGACATCATTCTATCAATGTTACCTTCCACTGACACCATTATATCAATGTTACCTTCCACTGACACCATTACATCAATGTAACCTTCCACCGACACCATTCTATCAATGTAAATTTCCACTGACATCATTCTATCAATGTTACCTTCCACTGACATCATTGTATCAATGTAACTTTCCACTGACATCATTCTATCAATGTAACTTTCCACTGACACCAGTACATCAATGTAACTTTCCACTGACATCATTCTATCAATGTAACCTTCCACTGACATCATTCTATCAATGTTACCTTCCACTGACACCATTACATCAATGTTACCTACCACTGACACCATTACATCAATGTAACCTTCCACCGACACCATTCTATCAATGTAACTTTCCACTGACCCTATCCCTCTCCACTGATCCAGGTCAGTCTACTCTACATCTACGGGGTCTTCAAACACGCCCTGGACTCGGCCGGAGTCGACCACGTCCTGGTGCACGGCTCCGCCGTAGGAGCCTGGCGTCACCGAGGGGTCATTCCCTGGGATGACGACATCGACGTGGCCGTCAGCATCAGGCACTGGACTGTAATTGGCGCGGCGTTGTCTTGCATCTCAGGCTTCACACTGGACGCGTCCACCAATTCCAAGTGGTCATTCTATAGCAGGTAGGCTCCAACTGAAATTTGATTTATTCCTTTTAAAAACTACACCAAGTCATAAATTTATCCGGATAATCGGGACCAATGGGCAGGTCGGATAGTCAACAACAAAAATATATGTACAGTGGATTCCGCTTAATTGGGACACCGGTTAATTGGGACAGCCGCTTATTTGGGACAAAGCTCAAAGAAACCAAACCAAGTAGCCAATAGTAAATTTGTATGTTTAATTGGGACAGCCGCTTAATTGGGACAAAAAGCCTCGGTCTCGATGTGTCCCAATTAAGCGGAATCGACTGTATATATATATAGTTGGACAGGCTGTCTTCTTGTCCCAACCACACAATTGTAACACACTTTTTTTTTATTACGAAACTCGCTTTTATTCATAGCTCCGTATAGTTTAGTAATTATTCAACCTTTGCAGATTATTTTTTTTTTTGGAAATGAAACTTTGAATTATAGACTCATCTCATCTGAAGCTGCCATTGTCCAACATAAGTCGATAGCCGAAGTTCTGTGGGTTTTATTTACCAATACTGAAGGGAAATTTGTTTAAATAATTGTTGGTGAATGCATTTTATTCTCCGTTTTGAACGAAATACACAGAAAACTTACAAAATTTCGTTAAAATGAGAATTGGGACTTAAAAGTTGGCCCAAAATTTGTGTCATTGTAAAATTAAAACAATGAAGTTTATCAGAGACGATACAACTGTAAAGAACTTGGTGAATCCGTCCACGTAATTGTTGTTATTTCCGTCCACGTAATTGTTGTTATTACCGTCCAAGTAATTGTTGTTATTTCTGTCCACGTAATTGTTTTTTTTTTTTGCTATTGTGGTTTATTTTACTCCCCCCCCCCCCACCCCCTGTATTTCCTCAGCAACGGTAAGGTCATACCAGCAACCAAAGACAAGCTGTGGCCTTTTCTGGACATTTTCTTCTACACTGAAGATGACCGGTACGTGTGGGCACTGAATTATGTCCACCTACGGAAGTTTGTGTTTCGCAAAGAGGACATGTTTCCGACAAAGCTGGTGCCCTTTGAATCTTTCATGGTAGGTTGTCTTTCTCTCTCTCTCTCTCTCTCGCTCGCTCTCTGTCTCTCTCTTTGTCTCTCTCTCTGTCAGTTTCTCTCGCTCTGTGTGTGTCTCTGTCTATCTGTCTGTCTCTCTCTCTCTGTGTCTCTCTCCCTATGTCTCTCTCTCTCTGTCTCTCTCTCTGTGTCTTTCTGTCTCTCTCTTTGTCTCTCACTCTGCTTTCCTCTCTGTCTCTCTGTCTCTGTCTGTCTCTCTCTTTGTCTCTCACTCTGCTTTCCTCTCTGTCTCTCTGTCTCTGTCTGTCTGTCTCTCTCTCTCTCTATAATGGTTTCATTACTATGAGTATGCAAGCCGCCGGGTTCATAACATAAAGGGGGGTGCAGGGCATGACGTTCAACTCAATTTTATTTTACAGGCTCCCACCGCCAACCCATCGCCTCCCCTCCCCCACCCCCAACCAACGATTTCCTTTTTTTTTTAAATGTACTAATGAGGCCTGCAAAGTAGGCTATCCATATCTTCCATGATTTTTTCTAAGAAGCCATTTTGAATTACCATCAGTGAGCATACCAGTCATAGACCAACTATAGCCTATATAATATGTCTATGATACTATTACTACTAGATCGTTTTTTTTACGTCTTTTGTAGATGAAATTTCGAAAAAGCTCTAGACTATTATGACTTATTAATAAAAACTATATATTGGAAAAAAAAATAAAAACAGTATTTAAATGAACTTGCGAAAGGCCGAATGACTTTTAATATAAGACATATATTTTTTCAAGATTTCATATTGTAATATATTCTCGCATGGGAAAGTATTTTGATCACTGACTGGAAAAATCTCTCAACGGCGTGTTATCTCCCCATTACAACCAAATTAATTGTTACCAGATGTATACGAAAAGCCGGTTAGGCTAAAAAATACCCTCCCCCACTTTCCTCCATGACAGGTAGCATACAACAAAGCATCATTTTTCGATGCTTTTTTTCCTTGTGTAAAAAAAACTTGATTCTTTCAGAGGTTCATTGAAAGTTGAAATACAGTTGATTCTCGGTTTTCGAGTGTTTCGCTACACGAGCACAAAAAATTGCATAAACGAGTCTTGATATACGAGCAATGTCTTGCGAATCAACTAACTTATTTTCATAATGGAATGCTCTCCCTTTTATAATGCGATACTTGGTCACGTGTTGTTTTATTTTTTGTGATGAGTCACGCAGCAAAGTGGCGACCTACTTCAATCACCGGTTGTTAGCAAATTATATGTCGCTTAGGACCCTTACAAACCCTTCCAATACAAACCTTTCCCTTACAAACCCTTCCAATACAAACCTTTCCCTTACAAACCCTTCCAATACAAACCTTTCCCTTACAAACCCTTCCAATACAAACCTTTCCCTTACAAACCTTTCCCTTACAAACCTTTCCCTTACAAACCTTTCCCTTACAAACCTTTCCCTTACAAACCTTTCCCTTACAAACATTTCCCTTACCCTTTAGGGTGCTCGTACCACCGGTTCAGATGTATATTCCCGCTTAGGACCCATACAAACCCTTCCAATACAAACCTTTCCCTTACAAACCCTTCCAATACAAACCTTTCCCTAACAAACCCTTCCAGTACAAACCTTTCCCTTACAAACCTTTCCCTTACAAACCTTTCCCTTACAAACCTTTCCCTTAAAAACCTTTCCCTTACAAACATTTCCCTTACCCTTTAGGGTGCTCGTACCACCGGTTCAGATGTATATTCCCGCTTAGGACCCATACAAACCCTTCCAATACAAACCTTTCCCTTACAAACCCTTCCAATACAAACCTTTCCCTTACAAACCTTTCCCTTACAAACCCTTCCAATACAAACCTTTCCCTTACAAACCCTTCCATTACAAACCATTCCAATACAAACATTTCCCTTACAAACCTTTCCTTACAAACCTTTCCCTTACAAACCCTTCCAATACAAACCTTTCCCTTACAAACCTTTCCCTTACAAACCTTTCCCTTGCAAACCTTTCCCTTACAAATCTTTCCCTTACCCCTTGGGGGTGCTCGTACCACCGGTTCAGATGTATATTCCCGCCAAATATCTGATATTATGTGTTCCTAAAATGAAGAGACGTATTTGCGAAGGCTTTCACGCGGAATGTGTACTTGAATCGGTCCAGTGGTGTCATCTCATTGTGGCGGTATTTGGATCGTACTAGAGTTTCAATGAAGGGATGTTGACATCTGACATCTGATAGTCACCTGATAGTGTCTGGCGGGGAGCGGCTGGTTGATAAATGTGACATTTATGTAGAAAGTAGGTCATGGGAACAGAGAAGTTGAGTACGGTGTGTTGGACAGTGCCATACTATTGTTCAGTACTGTAAATGGAATGTGTCCCGATATGACCCATCTAACCCTGTCAGCTACGGAGACAACAAGTGATGTTTTATGTCGGCTATTATGTTGTGTGTGAAAAAAAACAACTTCAAAATTTAGACTTTTTTTTCCATCTTTACAAATTTTATATCAAAGTCTGGTTATACGTTAGGTGTTTGATATAGTTTAACAGTTCCTCTTTAACTTGCTCAATGTTGAGTATGTTGCCAATTTAGCCTTTTTATATTTGGAGCAGTTATACAGCGGTATGAAAATCGGGGAAAAATAAAAAGAGAAACAAAGTACTTTCAAGAATTCTCGCAGTGATATATATCTCAAAAGGGCAAAAAAAAAATGCTGCTCAAATCTTGATTTTTCTAAAGAAATATCAGGCTTAATTGGATACATTGATTAGTACTACTTAATAAAAAATAATTCATAAGGTGTGCCACCTGACCCATGACCTTATAATGACATATTATTGGAGTTGTCATTAATAAAACTAATTAGTAAGTAAAAATACTTTTTGGCATTTTTTTCAGCACTTGAAAAAAAAAAATCTAGCATTTTCTAGCATTTTTTCTTCTAAAATCTGGCATTTAAAACAATTTTACATTTGGCAACACTGCAGAGAACAGGTATGTTCTGTTTTAAGTAGTACTCGAAGGGGACTACTTCAAGTTAATTATACACAATCGTGCAGATTGATAATACACACTCTCGCACAGACTGATATGCACACACACACACACGCGCGCGCGCGCACACACGCACGCACGCACACGCACACACACACCAGCAGAAGTTGATTCCAAGGTGCAGCGCCCGGAGCCCCGGAATCGTTAACGGCTCTTTAAAGCTCAACTTTCTTTACTCACTAAATCCAATTAATTTACTCTTTTTTTTACGCCTCTTTGTTTTCTAAGGACGCAAAATGTACCCCCCCCCCAAGCCGACGTAGTTCGCCCCTGCGCAATAAGAACTTACTGGCCACACGATGACCAAGCTCTGTTCCTATGCTGTGTATTATTTTGTGAGTTGCGCAGTAGAATATCTGCTGTCAGAATATTATATGTGGGTGTGAGAGCTGTGTTGGGTCAGTTAGCGCGTGTTTGAATGGCATGGCGTGGGTTTGATCGTGAAAAAAGGGTGGAAGATCAAAGTCGTGAATGGAGAGTGGCCGGAGTGACCGGTGTGACCAGTGGAGCATGGCTGTATTTGGTTTAGGGGGTTAGGAGGAAGGTGGTTGTAGGTGAACGTGGAGAAGGGAGTTCACTCAAACATATCGAACAATAATTATGAAAGACACTTTACATTTCAAATTGTGTTCATTTACATTTCATAGCGCAACCATTGAATGATGTGTAATTTACATTTCATAGCACAATCATTCAACCGTGTGTAATTTACATTTCATAGCACAATCATTTAACCATGTGTATTTTACATTTCAGAGCGCAGCCATTCAATTTTGTGTAATTTACATTTCATAGTACAATCATTCAACCGTGTGTAATTTACATTTCAGAGTCAGGGGATTTTAATTGTCAGCACTTCCCATTCACCACACTCTCATTTCTCTTACTTAAAGAAAAATGTTTGAATAAAGATTGTATTTATTTCCTCAGGTCCCTGTGCCTGGACGTCTGCTAGAGGTCCTGCAGCAGGAATACGTCACTCCAGACCTGTGCGTTAGCCACTACATGGATCACAAGGAGGGGGTGTTGAAACCTGTTGTCAGCATCCCTTGTTCTCAGCTTAGTTCCATGTACCCAATCTATCACTGACCTGCAGAAATGGACCTACGTTCCATACATTCAAACCGTCTAAGGCCATCTGAAGTTCCATGGATCTAATCTATCATGGGCCTAGAGAGAGAGGATCTTAGTTCTGTACACTCTATCACTTGCCTGCAGAAATGGATTTAAGTTTCATGTGTAACTGATTAGGAAAACATGACCATAATTCATGACTAGGAGAAGTATTAAGCTCAATTGACCGTTTATTGACAAGATACATTGAAATACAGCATATATATATATATATATATATATATATATATATATATATATATATATATGATGCCAATGAGAAATGTAGCTAATGCCATGACTAGGAAATCTGGATCGAAGATTCTCATCAACATTACGCATCATTGTCTATCAAAAATCAAAGTGCTCCATGTGTCATTACTAGGAGAAATCGAACTATCCCATGAGTCATTGATTCTCCAATATTCTCGGAGCAATTGTGAGCATGGATTTGCCCAGTGTTATCAATTGACCTGATTCTGAAGTGGCTGCATGTTTTAAAAGCATTCTGCACGACGCGATTAAAACTCATAGTCTCCACAAAGCTGGCCAAGCCGATAACCTCATCACCTATCCTCTTGAAAGGTGAAATGGCCTGAACCACACAATATCAGTTTATATTCGGCTGGTCATGACATGCTTGTAGAAGTATATCTGTGGTTTGTATGAAGAATATTATATGCTTGTAGAAGTATATCTGTGGTTTGTAAGAAGAATATTGTATGCTTGTAGAGGTATATATGTGGTTTGTAAGAAGAATATTGTATGCTTGTAGAGGTATATATGTGGTTTGTATGAATTGTATGAAGAATATTGTATGCTTGTAGAGGTATATATGTGGTTTGTATGAAGAATATTGTATGCTTGTAGAGGTATATCTGTGGTTTGTATGAAGAATATTGTATGCTTGTAGAGGTATATATGTGGTTTGTATGAAGAATATTGTATGCTTGTAGAGGTATATATGTGGTTTGTATGAAGAATATGTCATGCCAGTTGCTCTGTCTATAGAATATCTGCAGTGTTTTTGTAAGCAGCCTGGCAAATAATGTACACCTGTAATCAGAGTCATTCTTTATGGATGGGCCACCTATGTAACAGGGGACAGGCCCCATCAATTATTTATAACTTTTACATGTTATACTAAGAATGCACCCAACAGGTACTATTGCCTAGGGCCTCAATATCTCTGGAAGCCACTGGCTAGGGGCTAAATATCTCTGGAAACCTCTGCCTAGGGGCCCAGTATCTGAAAGCCTCTGCCTAGGGCCCCGATATCTCTGGAAGCCTCTGCCTAGGGCCCCAATATCTCTGGAAGCCTCTGCCTAGGGCCCCAATATCTCTGGAAGCCACTGCCTAGGGGCCCAGTATCTCTGGAAGCCTCTGCCTAGGACACTAAAATAACTAAGAATGGCCCTGTGATATTACTCTGTACACAATAAAAAATTGTAATAAAAATAAACAAACAACATAAAATGATACATGCTGTAAAGGTGTTGTTTTTTTTTTTATTGACTGATTCTTGATATTCATTACTAGAAAAAGATATTATATATATGGATACTCTAAGACTGCGGTTCAAAAACGTTTTCGCCACTGTAACCCAAAAAAAAGTAAAGTTCCCTTAGCCCAAACCGGCCATCGGGGCAGATGAAGTGTAGAATTCATCTGTTTCTATAACCTCGGCATATGAAGGGATTGTGTGGTTAGCACAACGCCCAGCCGCCTTTACTACCCCAACTTCAAGTCAGGCACCCATTGTGGTACGACGTTGCACCAAATTTCACCTGGAAAAACTCCATGGGCCTCACCGAGGATCGAACCCAGGACTCTCAGGTCGACAGCCGAGTATCTACACCACTCGGCCATCCGTCCCAAAGGGTGAGAAAATATGTCTGCGAGTACCCCTCAAAAGTTCAGCCAAACTGGCGACCTTCTTTGAACTCTTGGGGGGTTGCTTTAAACACAAAAAAAAAAATGAGATGTCGTTGCGTACACCTGCGTGACCTTTCCGGCACCTGTAGGGGTACACCATCACCAGTTGAGGCCCACAGCCCTGGGACATGCCAATGAATTAAGTTAAATGTTAAAAAAATACATAGTATAAATATTTGTCCCGCACCTCTAAGTATTCATGGGTATCAAGATCAAAAATGTAAACAAGATACACTGTATATATATTTCATGTTCAGTATTTACAAATAAAAACAACATCCAATGTCATCTCTAAATATGAATCAAGATTTTTTTTTTTTTTTTGTTTTAAGACTGAGAAATAACTTAACGCTTTATCAACCCTAAATGTGAAATAATAACGTAGAAGGAGAACTTTTAATATTTCCTGTCATTTATGAGCAATCAAGAAAGAAAATGTCTGAAATTCGATATGATTTCCAGTAATTATAATGTAACCAATGGTGTCAATGTAGACTGCAAGGCCAAATCTGAGCGGCTGCAAAAACGTGTCAGACTTTTGTTTATTTTTCCTGTAAGTCAAATATTAAACTGACCATAGACTGAACAACAAACTTTCCATAGACTGGACAACAAACTGACCATAGACTGGACAACAAACTGACCATAGACTGGACAACAAACTGTCCATAGACTGGACAACAAACTGACCATAGACTGGACAACAAACTGACCATAGACCGGACAACAAAATGACCATAGACTGAACAACAAACTGTCCATAGACTGAACAACAAACTGACCATATAATAATGATACATAAAATCACATGATGAATCAGACACATGCATTAGTACAGGAGGCTACCACTGAGATACAAAATGGGCTGACGACAGTACTGACTAACAAGGCATCTCTGCATTGTCTTAGTCAGCGCTGACTTCTTAAGGCAGAGCGGATCGAAACAACAACATCGACCTACAACAGTAAACAAAAAAAACAAGCTAGTGGTTACTACATTACCGCCCTTATAAGATGTGGGTTGCCAAAAAAAAAAAATGAATTATTACTTAATAAGAACTCAGTGGCTACGGTTCGGTCCGACCGAACACGTATTTTTTTTTTTTCGGGTACCAGCCTTACTTATTAATGCATAGCGGCCGAGTCGCTGCACTGAACTATATAACAACATAATTTTTTTTTTCAGGATTAGGGTTAGGGATAGGGTTAGAGATAGGGTTAGGGATAGGGTTAGAGAATGGGTTAGGGTTAGGGTGTGGAGCAATATTATCTATGGCTGGTACCCGAAGTAAAAAAAATACGGGTTCGGTCGGACCGAACCGTAGCCACTGCCTAATAAGAAATAGTTTTATGTATTATACAAATGTATTTTGACTAATTATCGCATCATTGTATTTCAGTCTCCTCAGCCACACTCTCATACTCAACTACCTACTTGCAAGCAGTACAATGGAATTAATTTTAGAACTATTTTTTTTTCTTACTTTTTTTTCCTTGAAAAAATCAAAGATTTTTTTCTTAGCCAGTGGAAAAATTGTAAAAGTTTGGGAACCCATGATCTAAATCAAATAAAAAAAAAAATTAAAAATTAACCCTTGTAATGATTAACTCTTTCCCCTAATGACAGAGCTCCTGTTCTAATGGCCTTTTAGCGAGGCCGCATGGGAGAAAATTAAATACACATTATGGAAGAAATGCAGAGAAAGAGTAAGTCAAAGACTGCCGCTGGGCAAAGTATGGGCTTGACACTCGTTACTGAGAAAGCCTTTTTTTTGGTTATGACATTTATGTTCAGTTCCTATTAGTTCATTTCCACACTGCATATATTTTCTTTTCATCTGGCCAGCGGGGGTCAAGGTCACGAACCCAATGTGGCCCGCACCTCAAAAAGTTTGCCCACCTGTCAGAGACAATACTGGCAGACAATTTAGGACATAATACTGACATGACTGCGATGTCACTACAGCGTGCCATCGATTTCTAATTACACTGACGGAGTACACATCACTTCATACTGCTAGATTTATAAGAGTGATGTAAAAAACGGTGCAGTATTTCATTTGAGATTAACTTTGACCAGTGTAAATCACCAGAATGTTAATGATCACAAATGTAGAATTATAAAAAATGCATAAACAATATAATAAGTTTTCATTACATTAATGACTATCATGGTAGTATCACAAAGCAATGTTTTTATATCGAATGCTGTAAAATTCATCATTGAAAATAAATAACATAAAAAAAGGGGTGAGAGGGCAGTGTATTCAATAGTGTAAAAGTAAAGTTTCCCTTCTTAGCGCTAACGGGCCTTCGGGGCAGATGAAGTGTAGAATTCATCTGTTTCTATAACCCCAGCATATGAAAGGGATTGTGTGGTTAGCACAACGCCCAGCCGCCTTTACTTCCCCAACTTAAAGTCAGGTACCCATTTAAAGCTGGGTGGACTTGTGGGGCGACTTTGTACCGAATTTCACCTGGAAAAATTCCATGGGCCTCACCGAGGATCGAACCCAGGAATCTCAGGTCGGCAGACGAGTATCTACACCACTTGGCCATCCGTCCCACTATTTCAAGGCAAGGTAAAAAAAAATTTGATCAGTACGGTAAATGTGGTTCTTTTTTTGACTGCACAGGTATTTAGAGAATAAACTACTTTCCTTGATTTAATTTATTGGTGGATAAATATATTTTATAAAGACAACTGAAATAAATTAGATATTCAAGGCATAATCAGAAAGTAATTTCTTTATACTAATTATAGATTTGGATAAGTTGCCCAAGTTAAAATAAAATAAAAAAAAAAATATATATTTTCAATGGCTCAAATTGTGCAGAAAACGAAAGGGCAACCACCTATCTTAATTAAAAAGATCTGGAGTGTAAACAATGCATAGTAACTCAAAAGCAAAAACGTTTTTTTTTGTGTGATAAACAAAACACATTTAAATGTAATATCAATAACAGCTTTGATATAAACAAAAAATGTTTAGCATGTGGCTATATTTGAGCGTTTGAAATAAAAAATCTAATTAATATCCAAATGATTAATAAAAATGCTCGTTTTAATTTTAACTGGAATGTTAGCCATGAAAACAGCGTGAAAATTTTTAATTGAGTCATCATCACACGTGTTAACATCGTTCGCATGTTAACAAAAAGAAAAAGAAAAAAAAAATTATTTAAATGCTACATCTTTGATCTCATGAGTTATTGGATTCAAACATTTTTAAACTTCAACCTTTGTTCTTAATTTTGGAAAAATTGACAAAAAATTCAGACAAAAAAAAAATTTTGTTTCATTTTTGAACAAATGTATAGAATTTTGAAATGCACAGTTCCATAGGAGATTTAATTTTTTTTGTAGAACAGGGGAATGGTTGAGACATAAAGCGTAATAAAAATACATGTATATTGTAAAAGTAAAAAAGAGAGAATTATTTAAGAAAGAAAAAAAAAGGACTCATTCTATTGAATGTTATTGATGATATTTAGGACCAATGGGGATTCTGCGGTACCACAGTGCTTATACACAAGCCGCCACTGGTAATAAATAGAAAGAAATTTATAAATAAGTATTCGACAGTTTCACACACACACAAAGTACAACATAAAATAATATAAAGAGTAATATCTAACATATAGACTAGAAAAAAAAGGAAAGTTCTTGCTCATTTACACACAGAAAGAAAAAACTGTGTTTAACTTGTGATGAGAATCAGCTGAGAAGTGCATCGGGACGCAGAGATGAACAAGTTGTTCTTGTCCCACCTGGAGTAGCGCTCCACATCCTTGTCCCTAAAGTTAAACCTTTCTATAGACAACTCTCCTTGTGAAGTTTTCTTCTTTTCGATCCCTTGACAGAACAAAAGCTGACTAGATCCAGAGGACAGCAAATCGCTTCCCAAAAATTTTTTCTCATTTGTCCCTTCACCGTCTGTTCCTTCGCTACTTGAGCTGCACTCGCTTCCGCTGTCTAACAAGAGTTGCTTACCCTGCAGCCCAGGACAGGGAATGTTTCTGTATGGGTCTAGGAGATCGCTGTTCAAATTGGAACACCCTGAGACTCCTTCGTCGCCAGGGAGGAACACGATGACAGTATTCTCCAGGCCTTGGCAGGTGTAGATCCAGGCCACGTTGATCACTTCCTTTGAAGTATCGCTGACAAGATCAGAGCACTTCAGGTTACAATGGATGTTGCTGGGGTAACCGGCGTCATGCAGGACCTTCAACATGGGGCAACCCCACAAGCTATTCATGTAATCTTCAAATTTATCTTTAGTAGTGTCGAGGTATCCTCCTTTATCTTCTCTGAAATTATATATATATATATATATAGAAATGTGTTTTATAATATATAACAACATATATATATATATATATATATATATATATATATATAAATATGTCTGTTATTAGATTTAAATATATTTAGTCTGCTGATTTGAGAATACTGAATGGAAAAGTTGTTTTGTTTGGTAGTCTACGAGTTGATGGATAAGTTAGAAAAGTTTTCCTGCATATTAAGTGCCTACTATTTAGAAACGGAAGATGCTTTTGGCTGTTAGACTGACCTAAATGCTGAATGTTTCAAGTTTAAATCCCAGCATGTCCATTCACCTACTCAAGTCTTTCAAGGGTCCCTTCATAGCCACGGCACACTAGATTATGGTGGGGAATGAAAGACACTACAGGCACCGTCCCTGCAGTGGTCAATAAGATCTAGAGACAAACCTATGGGGGGGGGGGGGATATACAAAAACACACTTCCTTTTTTTTTTGCTTTGTCCTAATGCTCTTAGAAAACCGCAGTTTTTGTGACACAGTCACTCCCCAAGTATTGGCTTAAAATATTTTTCGCACTGGTACAACCCAGTTTTTTTTTTTTCATGCAATTTTTGTCTTGTCTTGAGTAAACATGGTGACCTGACAATATGCTCAAATTTGATTGAAAATTATTTATTTCCCTATTTCCCAACTAAAAATTACTTTCTTATGACGGTCGAAATAAAAGTTTATTACATTAAAAAAAAAGAGTATCATGTACAATACCGAATGAAGATACATACACATATTTTGTACGGGGCATGTTGACTAGAAAAAGAACGTCAGAACATTTCAGCGTGCATTCTCTCAGATCTGGTGATTTATGCGGGTCATCAGGTTTCTCAACATTCAGCTGGTCTTGAAGTAAATAAAGTAGCTGCTCTCCACACAACCTGTGAACAAATTTAGAATAAGTTAAGGCCGATGTTTTCTAAATGACTCACAAAATGATAATGAATATCATTTATATCTAATTTTTGAATTAATACTGCAAAGAAAAAATTGCATTATTAGTGAATTCAACAAGAAATGTTAACAAAACTGTAAAATACTGTATAAATGTAACTTCAAAGATTAAAATACAAGTGACAATATTTACACTTTTTTAAAATATATTTTAGTACTAGTAGACTATTTCACATTGGAATTAATTCAGACTTATAAATAAATGTACAGCCATATAAATAGAGACTTATAAATATAGACTGAAACATTAAGCTAAAGAAATAAAATTTAATTGTAATATTGAAAGTTTTTCTAATCAATCAGTGCTGACTATCAATCAGTGCCAACTTACCAGCACTGAGAGGGCTGAACATGACTGAATCCTTCATGTTCTGAATGCCTGACAGTCATAACCATTGGACCATCTGTAGGTAAACTGGCAGTAGTGGAATCTGTGACATAGCACTTTCTTCTTTCCTCATTCCAGTCAATCAATGATAGGACGCGCTGAATTTGTGGCGGGCAACGAATGACCTGTCGTGCAAAGTTTAAGAGTTGAAAGTGTAGACTCGTGTCAATATATATATATATTTTTTACTACTAGCTTATTGGTTTTATTTTTGTGTACAAGTTTGTAATGAGTGAACAGTGTCAGCTTAAAGCATTTGTCTTAGCCAATTAATGAAGAAAAATTGTTGCTTCACAATTCAGTTGAAAAAAAACTTTCAATAAAATAAAAAATCTTCTTGACTGAACATTAAAAAAAAAAACAGACAAAAAACTGAAGTTAAATGAAAGATTTTTTTTGTTTTTGTAATCTAACAGAGAAGTGGATAGTCAACTCGACTCACACACAAAAGGTACAGGGTTCAATCCCCGGTAAAGCCAAAAATATTTCCCCGCTGACTTGTAGAGGAGATGGCTGCCATAAAGTCTATAAGACAACAGTGGAGGACGTATGAAAGCACAACAGATATATGTCTGTTGATGTGTCCTCCTCTTCCACCAAACAACCACCTTGTTAAGGGTATTAAAAGACAAACAAACAAACCCTTTAATGAACTGTTATTTCACTGAAGCAAAAAAAAAAAAACACAAGTTTGTATTAAAAAAAATTATGACCCCCAGTGAAACATTTCGCCACGAACAATATGGTTCAGAAACAAATATTCTGAACATGTTAGCGAAAACTAATGTCTGTTAACCAAAGCTCCACAGTACATGTACTTGTTCTAAAAACCAGGCAGTGCAGAGAGTGAAACGGGCAATGAAGTAATAAATTAAATCTACCTCCTTCAGCATCATGGACTGAAAGTTTTCTGGCTGTGCACCGTACAGGCCAGCACACCAGAGAGAACTTTCCTTGAAATCTTCCCTCAGTGCAGTGAAGACCTCAGACCAGTAACTTGCTACATACGTCTCGTCCACAAGAAACAATATCTTCTCTCCATCCTTTCCAATGGTGTCAGGCCATCTCCCTTTGATGCTGGCCACAAATTTGGGTCTGTTAAACTTGTCCACATTCACTGCGTACTGTCAATGGGGGAAAAGAACAAATATAAGTCAATATATCATATCTTTAAAAAAATATAACATTTTATCCATTTTACAGTGACATGCTTCAACTTTTTTTTATTAATTGTGTAACAAATTTGAAGATAAACATAAAGTTTAAGTTTATTTTAAGTTTATTGCAGAATATATTTCAAGAATGTGAATGTCCTTTCTGTAAAATAATTTATTTATTTTGCTGAAAGTCAAATTCTATTAATTAGAAATCATGCAACAATATTGGTTCAACATGTAATCTGACAATTTGTCTCTTCAACTTACTAAATCCCTGAACTGATCTTTAAAAAAAAAATTATTTATCAATACACACACAGCAGGCTTATCAATTTCATACAATAAAAGCTTCATTAGAAATTAAACAAAATTCTAATGTAGAAATTTTAATGGGCATTTATTATTTTCCATCATCAATAACTGACAAAAAGTGCTAGTTTTGTATTGAATCTCGACTCAACTTGTTTGGAAAAAACAGATTGCCAGACATTTTCTATTAGCCCCTCAGTTATGACTGTAAAAATTGTTTTATGCACTTTGAAATTAATGTCATTTCCGATACAGGGATTCTATTTAGAAATCACTAGTTATAGCTAGTTATAGATATCCATTTTAAACGGAACAATGCTCTGAGTGAAGATGTCGTAATAAATAGGACACTGTAATGGAAATAATCAAAACTTTACCTCATAGCAATGATCTTTAAGCATCTGGTGTTTCTCTGGATTGCTGTTGCTTACAATGCTTTTGTATATTTTCTTCCCGATGGCTCTCCCACGGCTTCCTCTGTACATGTTTACCACCACTACATAGTTCCCCGTGGATAAAATCCACCTAAAGAAAAGTGTCAGGAAAAAAGGGAATTATTATTAAGAATTTCAACAACACATAAAATGACATTTAACAACTCAGTTAATAGTATGGCTTTGTAATAAAAAAAACAACTAAAAAAGAACTAGATTACACCAGCTGTAACTACTTTTTCTTGACTAGAGGCATTGTAAGAATGATTTGATTGTCTAGTTTTGAATCAGGGAACACAATGAGCTCTTAATAGATAGATGGGCCGGACAAAGCGAAGATAGAAAGAATCTTGACATAAAACAATTGACATCAAAATGTCCTTACAAAAAAATAAAAAGGTTCACCAAGTACAGGATCCAAAAGCCCATTGGGACATACGTGGCCAGTGGGCTGTTGTCTAACCACCCGTGGTCTAAAGTGATAAATAGTCAACATTATAAAAGTATTATCATGATATATCAAGTCATCAGAAAAAATCCAATACCTGCGAGCTCTAGTGACTAGTACAACTGTTTTACCAGATCCCGGTGGTCCACATAGGTATCCCAGCCTGCAATTCTGCTGCGTAATGTATTTCACCTGGGTGTGGGTCAATAATATCTCAGAAAACTTCTCTCCCACGTACCAGGCAGCCTGGCCTTTCCGACGGAACTCTTTTCTGTGCGATCCAAAGTTGGAGACTGAGCTCACTGTGACTAGGGACAAGAGGCCAACATAACTGTTGAAGAAACATATCAAACAACGTGTTATACATAACTACAGAAAATAGACTGAAGTCATGGTTATAGTTTATGTTTAAATGTAAACTATAAAAATTGTGAGACAACTTGCAATACAAATTTCCGGCAGTTTTATTACAATCAAAAGCTTGTGTATATGTTAGTGTATTTATTTTAATGATAAAGGAAATCAAACTTTTCTTTAATGATTCATTCGAATATTTTATGGTCCAAAGCTATATTAACTTACAATAGCCAATATAGTGTGTAATAGGGTAGAAAATACTATTGATAGGTATGGGAGGTAACGGTTGATATCCTCAAACAGTGTTATAAACAAAAAGCAATATTTAGTACATTGGAAATAGTAATCTGTGCAAAATAAAATGTACTCACCGACCAACAATAACTTTCAGATCATCCAATGATTTCTCAACATCTGCTGTGTTCTAGAAATAGAATTAGTCAAACAATCAACCATATTCTTTAAAGGTTTTTCATTTCTAAATAAATTGAATTTCTAAGTACACTTCTACAAGCTGTTCTATACCAGTCTATATGAGCTTTACACTTACTTTTGGTCTTTCATAAAAAACGTTTTCCTTCCACCAAACGGTGAAATGATGAAACTCCAAGTTGAAATTAAAACGATCTTTGGGGAAATCTTCTTTACACAAAAACTTGTAAGCTCCACATGTCTATCAAGGGTACAACCAAATAAAAAAAGTGAAAAAAAAAAAAAAAACAAACACTTTAAGTGAATATTTTGTATAATTTATGTGATAATACAGCAATAGTAACAACAGACACTTTATTAATGAATCCCTCTCATAAATTTATAGCTGTTGTAAAACTGTAGCTTTATAATTATTTTTAATAAACAAAAGCTCATGAAATGTATAGTTTTATTAAAAATTCTTAATTTGGAATCTATAATCTGCAAAAAATGTAATAAATTTCAGGCATAAATTTCGTGGCACAAGTTTTAAAAATTTTCAATCTAAATGAGTTTATTTATTTATTTTAAATGTTGATTATCAAAAAGTAAAATTCTATCGAGTCTGGTCACAGAAGGCATTGCTGTTAAGATTCTAGTGCATATCTCAGACATCCAGAAACCCTCCTTGGAGAATGTTGAGCCCAAGTACCTGAAACTTTCCACCTCTTCCAGCCTTTCTCCATTCATGGTTACTTCTGCGTTACTTCCAATTACGGAGTTGATCATAGCATTACTTTTGTCAGTGCCAACTTCTATACTTTGGCGTTGACGCCATAAACAAGTTTGATGGTGAGGTATTGAAGATCACTATTGTTGCCCCCCCCCCCCCCACCGTCAGGTCTATATCACCTGCAGGTCTTCTACCAATCAATATTTTGTGTGGCGGTGGTCATGAAGTGTTTCCTGATTGATCTTTTTCCAGATATAAGTTAAATAGGACAGCCAATAGGAGACATCATAACTTAACACCTACATTTGACAAGAAGAACTCACCCATTTTGTTAATTATGAGCACAGTACAGCTTGTGTGGGTTAAAGAGAGCTTCAGTCCTTCCTCAATTCTGAAATCTTTCAAATCCTGAAACAGTCCTCCACTCCATGTTACAGGGCATCAAAAAGCTTCCTTAAAGTTAATAATATCTAGAATCTCCCTGGTGCTCAATTTAATCCTCTATTCTGTAATCATCTATTCTGTAATCCTCTCTTCCGTAATCATCTATTCTGTAATCTTCTCTTCTGTAATCCTCTACTGTAATCCTCTCTTCTGTAATCCTCTCTTCTGTAATCCTCTCTTCTGTAATCCTCTCTTCTGTAATCCTCTATTCTATTCTTCATCTTTAAACAATTAATTTTAATAAACCCTCTGATTCTTTGTTTAACACATTCAATGGGAAAGGCTCCTAGGAGTGACCAATGATTCATTCAATTTCGCCAATAAGCCAATTAAATGGCTAATGCTATAAGTAACGGAGAGGGGACGGATGGTCGTGCGGTAACGCGCTCGACTGTCGACCTGAAGGTACCTGGTTCGATCTCCGGTGAGGACCAAGGAAATTTTTCAGGTCTTGGCTTAAGTTCCCGATATATCTCCCGTGGTGCCTCCATGGCCATTGCACTATCGGCTATGGTGGGGATGAAAGAAGGGTACCATAAAACCGTCCCATTAGTGGTTTATAGGATCTAAGGGATTTCATCTCATCCTTACAGGGACTTTACAGATAAGTAACGGAATAAACAAGACTACTTAAAAAATTAGAAAAATAGTTATTATAAATGCAAAACTATCCTTCTACCTTTTTATTTTAATGGAATGAAACTTCAGTTTTTCGCTTTATTTGCTTTAATCATTATGGATTTTTCATAATGTTTAATAAGTTTACACTCTGATTGATAGTACTACCAACTAATCCAAGAGCATACACAAAGATACAGAGCCAGCTATATTTTTTTTTAAACTGATAAATTAATGCAATGGCGAAGGTTTAAACTTTATATTTCATTTAAGCTATGCATGTTATTCAAATAATTCTTCATATGAAAGTGAAATTAGCACAGACAGTGGATACTGAATCAACCATTTTCAGACCCTCAATGCCTGCATTGTCTTTCCCTTGAAAGCAGGGCTCATTTATATATATTTATAAAAAAAATAATTTAAACTACAAGTGACTGCCACAGATCATCTGGAATAATAGACTGAGATGGCAACAACAAAAAAAGAAAAACATTACAATTCTAAGTAAACAATGCACCAAATAATTGTTTTCTCTCCTCGAAGGAAATGTTGGTGGGAAGGGCTGCCCAGAATCGCTCACGATGTAGAGTTATTACAAAGGATATTAGCTATAGGATGGATGGCCAAGTGTAGATACTTGACTGTCGACCTGAAAGTCCTAGGTTCGTTCCTCGGAGAGGACCATGGGAATTTTCCCAGAAGAAATTTGTTTCAAAGTTGTCTCACAAGTCCACCCAGCTTTAAATGGGTACCTGACTTAAGTTGGGGAAGTAAAGGCAGCTGGGCGTTGTGCTAACCACACAATCCCTTCGTATGCCAAGGTTATATAAACAGATGAATTCTACACTTTATCTGGCCCATTTGGGAAATTTACTTATACTTTATTAGCTCTGCAAGAAATTCAAGGGAATTTAGCACCTCTAGGAATTGAGCCTGGGACCATCAGAAATGCATATACAAACCTCTTTTAGCTGCTGATCAGTCTCAAGAGCATTCTGTATGGCTTCTCTGGTGAGATTGGGCAAGGCAATAATCTTTGTCAGATAGAAGTGCTTCAGGTCCAGGTCTTGGAAGACGAATTTGAAAACTTTCTCATCTCTGTCCAGCTGGATGGCTGCCTTTTTTATGGTCAATCTGATCACATCGTCTGAGGCCTGATACTGGTCGAAATTGTCACCAACCGCTTTCACCTGGTCAAATATTCAAGTAATAGAGAAAAAATCATTAACTGCTATGCTAACAATGAAACTAAATAATGAACAGTCAGGTAATACCATTTAGTTTTTTTACTACGTTGTCAAACGGAGCTCATTAGGTTGGACGGTACAAGTGTCTATTTTAAAAAAAAATGAAGCTTCATAGCAAAATAAATATGTCTGGTCTTGCCTGAGTAACAAAAATGTAGCTTTCTGTTTAAAATTTGACTGGAAAAATAATTATTCACTTTAGAAAGCTAAATTAATGGAGTGTGCATGTGAAGCCCCCTGTAAGGATGAGATGAAATCTTTTAGATCCTATAAACCACTAATGGGACGGTTTTGTGTAGCGCCCTCCTTTCATCCCCACCAAAGTCAGATAGTGCAATGACCATGTAGGCCCCATGGGAGATATAGCAGAGACTTTAACCATGACCTGAAAAATCCATTGGTCCTCACCAAAGATTGAAACCACGGAGACCCAGATCAACAGTCGAGTGCTTCACCGCACGGCCATCCATCCGTGTAAATGAATGGAGTAACTTCCCTCATATTAAAATGAATTCTCAAGAAAGCCAATGAAATAATCAGTACATGTAGTAAAAAAAGGAAAATAACTAATTATATGAAAATCATCATATTTCAAATACCAAAAATCTTACACATTTTTAAACAGGTGAAAGGGGAATAAAAGGATAAATAAAAAAAAAAATGAAAATGTTTATTTTATAAAATAGAAAAAAAAAAATCAACACATTTATAAAAGATAATAAAAATCATTTCAGTAAAAAAAAACTGAAGGCAATAAACACTGTTTAAAACGGCTAATAAAATAACATTCAACAAATAATTCACACGACTCACTATCACGACTTTCAATGAAAACATACAAATCTTCCTTTTTTATTACTTAAAGTTGTGTATCCTTAATATCACAGGCAGGTAAAATATTTGGTCAAATCAAGAGGAAAAAAAAAAAGATTACATCCTCACTTGTATCTGAAATTTATTTCATCAAAACAACATTTAAGATGAGATTAGTAATCTTTTAACAAAGATGACTGCACTCACACAAACATTTACCTCAATGAATATGACATGCTCAGGCACCAACAGTATGATGTCTGCCTCTCCTCTCTCAACTCCGGAGCCTTTAGGAAACTTCACATCTTTCAACTCTGAGGTGTTCTGTTTGTCTTTCAGCCTGGACAAGTAGTGATCGTATTCGTAGGAGCTCAGGATGAAGAAGGGAGGCAACCTGGTGACGGCGGTATTATAACTGAGCATCTGGAGAGCGTCACAAATAAAACTGTGGGCCCTGTCACTCCGGCTGTCTGTGTCTTGAGGCGGCTGAATTTCTCTCAATCTCTCAACATCATCGGGTGGCTGGAAAAGGCAAAGATAATTGGAAAAAAAAAATATTTAAAAAAAAAAAATACTGTATACCAGGAGAGTCCT
Organism: Bulinus truncatus; assembly: GCA_021962125.1. Lineage (NCBI taxonomy): Eukaryota > Metazoa > Mollusca > Gastropoda > Planorbidae > Bulinus > Bulinus truncatus. The sequence goes on along the minus strand of JAGDYQ010000078.1, from coordinate 3,153,114 downwards.
GGGTTCGAACCTCAGAGAGAACCTTGGGATTTTTTTAGGTCTTGGTGTTAAGTCCTCAAGTCCACTCAGATTTAAATGGGTCGCCTGACTTTAAGTTTGGGGAATAAAGGCGGTTCGGCATTGTGCTAACCACACAATCCCTTTTTATGCAGAGTTTATTATAACAGGTGAATTCTACACTTCATTTGCCCTCATGAGTCCTTAGGGGCTAAAGGGAACTTTACTTTACTGTCAATAGAGGTGGGTTTACTATATGGGAAGTTCAAAGAAACTGGTAAAAATCATTTCCGAAAATCAATTGAGAAAAACATTCTCAGATTCCAATGAATATTCTTAATACCAAACGATATTCAGTTACAAATTCTAGATTTATCATTGTAGATATTCTGCAAAGCTAACCATTAGATTTTCTCCTCACAATTATCATTCTTTCATCCTGACACTGGTATAATGAAGGGATCCTGACACTGGTATAATGAAGGGATCCCGACACTGGTATAATGAAGGGATCCCGACACTGGTATAATGAAGGGATCCTGACACTGGTATAATGAAGGGATCCCGACACTGGTATAATGAAGGGATCCCGACACTGGTATAATGAAGGGATCCTGACACTGGTATAATGAAGGGATCCTGACAGGGTGGGAGCAGTAAGGAGAATCCTTATGTTGATTTAGGCGATAAAAATATTTTATGTTAGGACCGTAGACACCTATATGCCAGTAGAAAACCGAAGGAAGAGGAACCACATGTCTCTCAGACCATGGCCACCAGATGCCAAATGTAAATGAGAGTGACTGAAATATTATTGAACTTATCCAATTAAATAAAGAAAATCTGAAATGCAACAGTGTACATTATTAAAAAAGGTCAGAAATTAAGAGTAAAAGTAATGTGTTATGTACTGACGAACTTTAAGATATTTCCAGTCATGATTTTTTGAAGCCGGTGTGTTCAGGTTCCAAGTTTGATACTATCCATTTACTAACTAAATGACAAAATTGTGGATGTTACATTACAGGTGTGTTCGGGTCCTAACTTTGATATTCCAACATATTTTAGATATCTTATAGCCAACTGTACTATAGATATTTATAGCCAACTGTACTGTAGATATTTTATAGCCAACTGTACTATAGATATTTTATAGCCAACTGTACTGTAGATATTTATAGCCAACTGTACTGTAGATATTTTATAGCCAACTGTACTGTAGATATTTTATAGCCAACTGTACTGTAGATATTTTATACTTACTTTCACTTTTTATATTGCACATGAAATAAAAATGAAAAGTTTAAAAAAATATAAACATGAAAATATTTCTATTTACACGAGAATGGTTTGCTCTACTTTTCTGTTATCTCTAACCCAGAACAGTAGATTAAAAAGACTATAAAAAAAGAAAAAAATCTTCATCATTCACTGGTTAAGTACTTATTATCGAGCTGGCTTATTAAATGTGATGAAAAAGATGCATGCTGTAAAAATCTGCATGCGGTAAAAATCTTCGCATCATACTCAAATGTTAACAAAACTGATTAACTAAATACATGTAGATTAACTAAATGCATGTAAATTAACTAAATACATGTAAATTAACTAAATGAATGCATTGAGTAAGACTTACATTATTCTTTCCGGACCTGCTGCCTTCTTTGTTAAAATGGACATCTGGAACTCTATAGGTTTGTTTACCGATATTACGATATATTTCAATTACATTGTTTATCAAGAATTTTCGAAGAATTTCTTCATTGAACTTTTCCGAGCGGGACTCGCTAGAGTTATCTGTCTCCGAGATTCTATCTATCTGCTCTTGCACCTCTTCATCCTATATATGTTTTTTTTTTAAATATAATATCACATACGTAATAATCCCATACTGTGCATTTTAATACTTACATAAATCTACTAATTTGAACAGCCATATTGATCAAGTGTCACGTATACTAAATTTGTATAGAATTGTTGGCGGCAAAGTGGTAAATCCGAACAATGAACAGTGCAGGTTCAAATTCAAGTCTACTATTATACCGAGGGATGCCTGCATAGCTGCTGTAGCTTTACTGCCGCCCAATGTGGGCTAATGCTACAATATATGTTTATCCCAACAGTAATTGAAAATTAGCTTTTAGACCAAGAATTAACTTTTTAAAACGGGGGAAACTCCAAGAGTATAAATTATTTCTTTTTAATCTTGAAATGGTACTGAAAATTCTGCTGTTTAAAGTGGGCGTGTTGGACAAGAGGAAACTCGTACATCACACCAGGGCGGGAGCAAGTGGAAAGCAAAGGGAACACTTATCTGGGGCCATTATCACTGTGGACTTTGTGTCTTTCATAATTTATTTGTATCGATTTACTTTGCTGGAGATAGGATTGAAAAAAAAAAATGGATAACCATTTGACAGAGTTGGACGGGGTGGCGGGCGGAGGAGGGGCCTAGATTATCTGGATGAGGTTCTGATCACACATAGATTATATAGAAATAATCGTAACACTTACAACGAGGCCTACATTTCACCATAGATTATATAGAAATAATCGTAACACTTACAACGAGGCCTACATTTCACCATAGATTATATAGAAATAATCGTAACACTTACAACGAGGCCTACATTTCACCATAGATTATATAGAAATAATCGTAACACTTACAACGAGGCCTACATTTCACCATAGATTATATAGAAATAATCGTAACACTTACAACGCAGGCCTACATTTCACCATAGATTATATAGAAATAATCGTAACACTTACAACAGGCCTACATTTCACCATAGATTATAGTAGAAATAAGCACACTGAGGCCTAACATTTACAACGAGGCCTACATTTCACCATAGATTATATAGAAATAATCGCCACTTACAACGAAGCCTACTATTTCACCATAGATTATATAGAAATAATCGTAACACTTACGAGGCCTACATTTCACCATAGATTATATAGAAATAATCGTAACACTTACAACGAGGCCTACATTTCACCATAGATTATATAGAAATAATCGTAACACTTACAACGAGGCCTACATTTCACCATAGATTATATAGAAATAATCGTAACACTTACAACGAGGCCTACATTTCACCATAGATTATATGGAAATAATCGTAACACTTACAACGAGACCTACATTTCACCATAGATTATATAGAAATAATCGTAACACTTACAACGAGGCCTACATTTCACCATAGATTATATAGAAATAAGCGTAACACTTACAACGAGGCCTACATTTCACCATAGATTATATAGAAATAATCGTAACACTCACAACGAGGCCTGGTGGTTTTAAGTCAGTGCCTTGATGCTTGAGCCTTTTCTTTTTCCCCCTTTGAGAAAGAACAAAAATAAATGGAATGACAAAAAAAAAATAATGATTCATTATGAGGTTTGTGATGAGAAAGATGATATTAGTTCAAGAAAGATGATATTAGTTCAAGAAAGATTATATGAGAGTAAGAAAGATGATATTAGTTCAAGAAAGATGATATAAGTACAAGAAAGTTGATATTAGAATAAGAAAGATGATAATATTAGAATAAGGACGATGATATTAGTTCAAGAAAGGGTCAATTTTAATTTGATAAACCGTATTCCAGTGACTCAATTTTTTTTTTTTAAATCTACAAGTTGTTGTGCAAGTATTACTCCAGTGAAACTGTGATAAATAAAATGGACTCTACTCAATTAGTTATGGATTCCATTTTAAGATAACTGACGTCACTTTCTTAATGAGACTAAAGTGCAGCTGCCTAACAGTAGGAAATGCCACTGAACAGAAAGTACAATAGCTAAACAGCACAGACAGCCATCAAACAGCAAATACAGTCCACCGAACAGAAGAGACAGCCACCAAACAGCAGTTACAGAACAGCAGAGACAGCCACCAAACAGCAGTTGCAGAACAGCAGAGACAGCCACCAAACAGCAGTTGCAGAACAGCATAGACAGCCACCAAACAGCAGTTGCAGAACAGCAGGGACAGCCACCAAACAGCAGTTGCAGAACAGCAGAGACAGCCACCAAACAGCAGTTGCAGAACAGCAGGGACAGCCACCAAACAGCAGTTGCAGAACAGCAGGGACAGCCACCAAACAGCAGTTGCAGAACAGCAGAGACAGCCACCAAACAGCAGTTACAGAACAGCAGAGACAGCCACCAAACAGCAGTTACAGAACAGCAGAGACAGCCACCAAACAGTAAATTCATTCCACCTTACAGCAGGGACAGCCACAAACAGCAAATACAGTCCACCTTACAGCAGGGACAGCCACAAACAGCAAATACAGTCCACCTTACAGCAGGGACAGCCACAAACAGGAAATACAGTCCACCTTACAGAAGGGACAGCCACAAACAGCAAATACAGTCCACCTTACAGCAGGGACAGCCACAAACAGCAAAGTCATTCCACCTTACAGCAGGGACAGCCACCAAACAGCAAATACAGTCCACCTTACAGCAGGGACAGCCACAAACAGCAAAGTCATTCCACCTTACAGCAGGGACAGCCACAAACAGCAAACACAGTCCACCTTACAGCAGGGACAGCCACAAACAGCAAATACAGTCCACCTTACAGCAGGGACAGCCACAAACAGCAAATACAGTCCACCTTACAGCAGGGACAGCCACAAACAGCAAATACAGTCCACCTTACAGCAGGGACAGCCACAAACAGCAAATACAGTCCACCTTACAGCAGGGACAGCCACAAACAGCAAATACAGTCCACCTTACAGCAGGGACAGCCACCCAACTGCAAAGTCAGATATCTATCCCTGACGTCTATCACTGTAAAAATAAAATATGCTGTAAGCTACCCAAAAAAAAAAACGCCCCCCCCCCAAAAAAAAAACAACAACTAATGACTTACATTTTTCTGCATTTGGTAGCCAACAAGCGCTAAAGGCCTGTCCTGGGGGGGGGGGTCAAGCACTTAACCCATTAGCTCAGAAACGTCAGGTCGCCAGGTCAAATGTGGGCCGGTGATGCCCATGTCAGGTTGACACGCGGCCAGCGTCAGGCGGCTGTTTGGCTGTTGTCGCCAAGACCACGTCACTTCAAACACCCACCGGCCTCATAATCTGCGAAAGTTAAATATGTAAAAATGTACACACTAGTGTAAAAAAAAACACATACACTTTGTTTATAATAAAAAACAAGCAATTAAGCCTGTTCCATTCTGGACACAGGACGTGTTAGCGCATTTTCGTGTTATGTATCAGTACGTTTGTTAGCTTCCAGTAAATATTTGTAAATTTTGGAAATGTTTATAAATTCAAGTGTGTAATGCATATATTTGTAAAAAAAAAATTATAAAGACGTTTCTTTATATTTGAAAAAAAATTATTGTCTCTTAAATCTAACTACAAGTGGTTTGTGGTTACTGAAATAGGACTCATAATTGAAAACATTCTAAATTATAGTCATTTAATCGTCCGAAAACTCCGTCAATTGTTGCATAGCTCTGATACTTTCAATTAAACAGAACACAAGCTTACTATTTCATTTAATGAGTTTCTTAATAAATCTTGGTGAAACTACGTGCTGCAGTATTTCGCACCAAATGAACGGGTTATTGAACGTACAAGGTGTATATATAATATATAAGCCCCTTAGGAGCCCTGAAGCCCGGACCTCAGAGGCCCTATCGCGAAATGAACTTTTGATGTACACATGGCAGGCCAAGACCTACAAAATAATAAATATACATCATGGGTCTAGGACTTATAGTTGCTGAGATATAGCGCTCCTTTATTAATATAGCTTATATAGTAAAAAACGGTACTAAGGCCCCTTTTACGGCCCTGAGAGGTCAGATCGCGAAATGGAAAAAAGTCATTTCTTGGCAGGCCAAGACCTACAAAATGATATATACATCATGGGTCTAGGACTTATGGTTGTTGAGATCTAGGGTGATGACGGACAGACAGACAGACAGACAAAACGGGGACAAAAATAAACAGTTTACAGAAAACTAAGTACTGTTAGAATAACGAAACACCGGTGCACTCAACTATATGGATAGTAAAATAGAAGAATTAAAAATAAACTTGACTGAAGATTCAGTGGATGTGACTGAAGATTTAGTGGATGTGACTGAAGATTTAGTGTAGCATGACTGAAGATTTAGTGTAGCATGACTGAAGATTTAGTGGATGTGACTGAAGATTTAGTGGATGTGACTGAAGATTTAGTGGATGTGACTGAAGATTTAGTGTAGCATGACTGAAGATTTAGTGTAGCATGACTGAAGATTTAGTGTAGCATGACTGAAGATTTAGTGGATGTGACTGAAGATTTAGTGGATGTGACTGAAGATTTAGTGGATGTGACTGAAGATTCAGTGGATGTGACTGAAGATTTAGTGGATGTGACTGAAAATTTAGTGGATGTGACTGAAGATTTAGTGGATGTGACTGAAGATTTAGTGGATGCGACTGAAGATTTAGTGGATGTGACTGAAGATTTAGTGGATGTGACTGAAGATTTAGTGTAACATGACTGAAGATTTAGTGGATGTGTCTGAAGATTTAGTGTAACATGACAAGATTTAGAGTATGTGACTGAAGATTTAGTGTAACATGACTTTCTGACTTAAACGCATCGGTTGAGTAATTCCTTGTGTAGCATGGGGGGGGGCAGGGTTCGGGTGGGCCGCAGCCAGATAAATCTAGAGGGCTGCTGAGAAACTCGAACAACTCCCTCTGCCCAATGCCTGCGTGTATTGTAGAAGGCACTGCTCTGTCCCCACCCTTAACGTCCAGATAAATCAAACAACGTTGTTGCATCCAAAATAAATGTGGTCTATTCACTAAACATTTTAAAGCTCAACTGCCCGTGGCGAGTGGTTGGGGTTGGGAGCGGCCCTGGTGGTGTTTATGTGCCGGGTTTAAGTGCCAAACGGTCACACACACACACACACACACACACACAAAAGGACCAATGACCTGAAGGGATGTCACAGGTTGGATAAAAAGGTCACGAGGTAGCATGGCGTCTATAAATGACATGAGGGATGGAGGTGGGGGAGGGGAATGGTGGGGGGGGAGGGGGAGTATAGACAGAGACCGTATCATCACATTCGCCACGACACACACACACACACATGCAAATAAGCGCTAAAGATGCCAGATTGGCCAGATATCGTTATAATGAACTGCTCTTTCACCTGCGCACTCAGAAATAATGTGTGTGTGTGTGTGTGTGTGTGTGTCCGCGTCTTAGGGAAGATCCGAAATTAAAATTTGATGATTGCTCGTTTCTGCGACAGTGCAACGCCGCCTGACAGAATTTGAATGTCGGCCAACGTATAGTATTAACTATTCTTTATAAAAAAAAATACATATATAAAATGCAAAAAAAAAAAAAATGATCCTAAATAAATCAGCCAATTATTTTTTTTGTTAATGTGTACTATTTAATTAATGACTTACAAAAAGAGCTGCATCGATAAACTGACTGAGCAGCCACAGTAGCGTGAAAATTCTACAGCAGGGGGCAGGCAATAGCATGGGGGGGGGGCGGGCGGGGCAGGTAATACATTTTACTAAGTAGAGCAAATAAGCAGAGGGGGGGCAGACAAAACGAAAGGGGGGGGGGCGCGGCCCCCTGGTACCCCCCCCGCACGCTACGGGCCTGTGACTGAGTATCAAGATGTATTTAATATCGCTGTAATCGCGCGACTCTCAAACCGGTGGTACGCGTAACCCCCCCCCCCCCTTCCAAGGGGATGTGCAGTAAAAGGTACGCAGCGACATACCACGACCAAGAGTTTTTAAAAGAAGTTCCCCAGTTTGCTGCATGTCTCACCAGCAAAACCATACGCCCGCGCGCGCGCGCGCGTGTGTGTGTGTGTGTGTGTGTGTGTGTGTGTAAGAAGTCCCCTGTAAGGATGAGATGAAATCTCTTAGATCCTGTAAACCACTTATCGGGACGATTTTTTATTTTCTTTCATCCCCCCACCATAGCCGATAGTGCAACGGCCATGGAGGCACCACGGGAGAACAAGGGGCATGACCCTGAAAAATTTTCCTACGCCCCCTTTTTTCGGCCCTCAGAGGTCCTGTCGCGAAATGGACTTTTGATGCACACATGGCAGGCCAAGACCTACAAAATGATATATACATCATGGGTCTAGGACTTATGGTTGTTGAGATCTAGTGTGATGACGGACAGACAGACAGACAGACAGACAGACAAAACGGGGACAATAGAGCATTTTTTTTTCGAAGTGGGTGTGTAGCCATGTTGCCAGTATAATTATACTGTAAAAATAGACGTTAATCTCAAGTTTTTGTCAGTGAATCAAGTGCGAAACGAGTCAATGGACTTCCCCTCCAACTTTGGCCTTAAACAAACGTTTAAGTTTTATTTAGTGCAAATGAATGAAAGCGACTATAGTTAGTCATTAGCAGTCTCGAGTAGGAGAGAGAGATAGATAGATAGATAGATAGATAGATATAGATATATAGATGTCAATAGAAACATTTCACACAGAGAACGGCTAACACAAGAAGAAAAGAAGAAAGGGCAAATTTGATTGGTTGAGGGAGATAATCGGTCGACATTGACCTAATAAAATGTTTACCTCTTGGTACGTTTAAAAAAAAATGAAACGCGGCATGAGGTGGGGGGGGGGGGGGGGGGAGGTGATAGGACTGAAGCATGACGTCAAGACTGGTTTATTTTTAGATTAAGTCTTGTGAAAACATTAGCCCAAGGTAAAAAAAAAAATCACAATAATTCATATAAATGACGCAATATCTACGAAGTGTTTTTAATGGGAAGCCAAATGCAACTCTAACTAGAGGTTATACATTAGATAATATCTGGCTCTTTTAGTTTCATGCGGTTCTTCATTAGGGTTGTGTGAGAATCCCATCCCTCCCCCCCCCCAACCTCCTGTAAGATTAAGTTTTGTTAAATCCTGTAAAATCGACTGACACGGCTCAACCCCAGAATGTTTGTGTCAAAACAAAACGGAATGCGTCTTACATCGATCCCATACGTAGCTTGTGTACACTAAACTATTTCTCAGCATGTCTGTGTCGACCCGGTGGCTCGTTCAAATACGTGACGTACACGGCCCGCGGTGCTCAAGGTGAGTGACAGTTTTTTTTTTTACTCTTAGGTGTGCATGTGCTCTCCAGCACACAACACATTACATCTTTACGAAACAAAATATCTTTTTAAAGTGTGATTATATTCCGTTGTGGTGCGTGCAGAAATGTGAATTTCCTTTCAAAGTTGCGTACAGCCATTTTCTTTTTTTTTTTTAAAGTATGATTTTATTCCGTTGTGGTGCGTGCAGGCTTGGCGCACAAACTTTGTTATTAGAGAAAAAAAATTACATAAAATGTTGTCATAAAATTCCGCCGTGACTTGCGCTATATAAATGAGAAAAAAAAGAAAAAGTCGAAGCGAAAGGGTAACGATCAGGAGTCGAGTCATTTGGTGATATTGTGACGAGCTCGATTAGATGTAGAGACAGAGACAATCCCCTTCGACGTTTTAAGATAAGAAGACATCTAAGATGTGAAGACCGGGAGGCGACGTCGGACAGGCTAGGAGGGTTAACAATGACGACCAGGTGACGCTCCTAGAAAGATTAGATAGTTAGGACAATACCGAAGAGACTGTGACGTATTTAGGGTATTTAGGGCACGGACGTTAGGGGTATAAATACGACTGGATTCGGACATTAATTAGTTAAGAGAAGTTCTTAGTGAGGAGATATTGTTATGAGAGATATAGTGACGAGAGTTGGAGAAAAAAGAAAATGTCGAAGCGAAAGCGCGAAGATCAGGAGTCGAGTCACCTGGTGAAAAATAGACGAATGAATTTCATTAAAGAATGGTTGAAAGATTGCTGCCTGGAAACTATAATGCCTGACAACACTGGCCGCCAACACGTGCTTCCAAAAAGAAATATTCGAATATCGTGAACAAATCGAAGATGTAGTTTGCAAAATTTGTTTGAAAGCAGAAATTACTGATGAATGGAGTTCCGGGAAAAAAATGGGGTGACTGCAAAATCGATTATCTGAAACGACATGTTAGTATTAAATCCCGTGTAGCAGTTGTAAATAAACTTTACAACCGCAACAAAGGGATGCTTCAAACATCTCATCTGATGATGATATTAAATTTATTAATGAGACATCTGACCACATGGACAAAAAATTTCCAGATCATGAATTACAGGACTGGTGTGTGTTTGATAAGGGTGTTTTTTTTTAAATCCATCAAACTTGAACAATTTTCATTTTGGCACTGATCAACTTCGAAGACTGGCAAATCGTTATGGTTTTTTTTTTTTAAATCTTGTTGTATTTAAATTTAGTTTAGCGTGTGTCTATCACACGTAAAGTTCCATTTATATTTATATCTAAAAACTTAACAGTTTATTTCTATTTTTTGGGTTGCATATTCGTCATTTTTAAATTTTATTTCTTCTACTTAACCATATTTACCGCAACCATAATTTTTTTTTAAAAATTCTAAAAGAATTTATTTACAAAAGCTTTATAAAAAAATTTCCTACATGTAAATATATGGAAGTTTCCCATGTGGTTGATTCTATTATCTTATTATTTATTTTCTTTTCAAATGACAGTAATTGTGTTTGTAGTGCACGTCGTGCTATTGGCGCACAATTTACACATCAATGAAATTTTGGCTCACAAATTATTTTTTTTTGGCGCACAAACCCCAAGAGGGGACATTGGTCATAACCTGAAACGACAGTGTTGGGCTTCAACCCTGAAACGAGCAGCAGGCTGCGGGCCGGATTAAACAGTACGGCAGGCCGGATTAGGCCCACGGGCCGTAGTCTGCCCATGGCTGTCATAAAACATAATACATGCCGTTCAATTTTATATAGGTAGTGCATCTTACGACATGCAATGTCGTCTTCAAAAAAAAAAAGCAAGCAAACATGGTCATATAAAATTACCGTATTTCCCCATCTATAAGCCACCCCTTTTTTTCCAAAATTTTCAAGCCCAAAAAAGACAGTGATGACGAGTGTATGAGTGATTATTATGAATCTTAAATTTTGTTTCTTGGCAAATTTTCTTTCTTTATAACTTGCTTCTCTAATAAAATGTTTTTTTTTTCAAATCTTCACAGTCCCAAAATTTGGGGGGGGGGGGGAAGGGTTTGGGCTTATACAAAGGGGGTGCTTATACATGCGGGAAATACGGTACTTAAATTCCTATCCAACACAGTGTTTACACCTTCAGAAGATCATGGCGGAGGTGGGTGGGTACAAAGTAGGGCAAAAACTCGCGTCAGTCCAATGAAATAGAGCAGCCGTTCTCAAATATTTTTTTTTTTTTGTTATTCGCGACCCGATATGAAAGATGTTTACACACACCTGTAAATATTTGAAAAAAAAAAAAAGCTTTAATTAATTGTTATACGTTCTCGATTTAGGTATTATAAAACATTCAGGCGACCTACTATAGATCAGCTCGACCTACTATATAGACCAGCTCGACCTACTATAGATCAGCTCGACCTACTATAGATCAGCTCGACCTACTATAGACCAGCTCGACCTACTATAGACCAGCTCGACCTACTATAGACCAGCTCGACCTACTATATAGACCAGCTCGACCTACTATAGACCAGCTCGACCTACTATACTATAGACCAGCTCAACCTACTATAGACCAGCTCGACCTACTATAGATCAGCTCGACCTACTATAGACCAGCTCGACCTACTATAGACCAGCTCGACCTACTATAGATCAGCTCGACCTACTATAGACCAGCTCGACCTACTATACTATAGACCAGCTCGACCTACTATAGACCAGCTCGACCTACTATAGATCAGCTCGACCTACTATAGACCAGCTCGACCTACTATAGACCAGCTCGATCTACTATAGATCAGCTCGACCTACAACAGATCAGCTCGACCTACTATAGACCAGCTCGACCTACTATAGACCAGCTCGACCTACTATAGATCAGCTCGACCTACTATAGACCAGCTCGACCTACTATAGACCAGCTCGACCTACTATAGACCAGCTCGACCTACTATAGACCAGCTCGTCCTACTATATAGACCAGCTCGACCTACTATAGATCAGCTCGATCAACTGTAGATCAGCTCGACCTACTATAGATCAGCTCGATCAACAATAGATCAGCTCGACCTACTATAGATCAGCTCGACCTACTATAGACCAGCTCGACAAACTATATCGATCAGCTCGCGACCCACACTTATGAGAACCACTGAAACAGATTGACGTGAAGTTTATTACTGTGAAAGGAGGGGGGGGGGGTGTGACACATTACAACTGCGCAGATCAAGGTGATTGAAGCATAAACGTCGTCAAACGAAAGAGACATCTCTGAGCTACACAATTAATTCGCAGTGTCACGGAAAATGGTATGAAAGGGGGGCAAATGCAGTTCAAGTTACTAAAAGTTGAATGAATGCATGTTAGCCCATACAAAGTTTAACTAGCTCAAGCATGCAGGGAAACTTTAAAAAAAAAAAAAACTAGCTTGTTTGTATTCTAAATAATGGAACAGTTTGTTGCTATGCTTGCACAGATGTTGATTGATACACGATTCTCCCCCTTTCTTCATTTCATGTTGTTGTAATATTTTTTGTTGGTGAAACCAAATTATAATATATATAAAAGCGATTTGGGTTCTGCGTTAAATCGAAAGTAAAGAATTAACACAACAGTATTCCAGTTTAAAATACAATCATGAAAATATCGGATCTGCCCGAAACCAAAAAATAACCTAGACAACCGATCAAGCCTAAGGGGATATAACTCTATGCAAAGGTTTTGCAGGGTACAGCTAGTAAAAGATAATTGTTGATCCCACTATAGCTGTCGAACTAGGGAAGAAATGAAATGACGGAAGTCAACATTTATTAATAACCCCACGATCGAACCTGTACAATAAATCTTTCTCTAAATAAATATGAACGTGTGTCTGTCTGATCATGCATACATTTGCATAATTCTGCCAGTGTGGTGTTCAAATGTGGAATAGAAACTTAGATACTATAAATCTATTTCACTAGTAAAAAGATTATTTCAAAATTCAATCCACTTAAAGAATGTACGCTATTTTTTTACAGTATAAATGGAGTCGACTAAAGAAACATTTTTCTTTTTTTGGTTTCAATTTATAATAAAATTTAATTTGACCTTCCGGCATCTTTTGTCACTTTCAACAGATGTCATGTCACACCTTCGTCACTGGCGCGACCTATTGAGGAGCACAAGGGGGGTAACCTATTATCTAAATGTACATGTGACATGATTGTATATTTACGTATATAGCTTAGACTTAGTTTTATATTTACATACATGCCTACAAGCATTTTCCTTTATTTGGTCATTGAGAAGCTTCTTCAGAGACTTCCCAGATATCTGTAGGGGGGGGCCCATATTTGGTCTTTGAGAAGCTTCTTCAGAGAATTCCCAGATATCTGTAGGGGGGGGCATATTTGATCTTTGAGAAGCTTCTTCATAGAATTCCAAGATATCTGTAAGAGCCTATGCCTTAAAGAGCCTTCAGAACTAGATTTATTAGAAGTGGAAGGGGCTTTGGCAGTGTGTGTGTGGGGGAGGGGGGTAGGCTGCTAGCTAGTTAGCATATACTTAAATAAAAATGGCCCTGCCTACACTAAGGCCTTATACCACATTATTGATTATCCGGATTGTGATTTTTTGTGTGTGTGTGTTTAGATTGTCCGGCGAACTAATGTTATATGTTATAATATGAGGTTTTCCGATTAATTGTGTGTGTGTGTGTGTTTAGATTGTCCGGCGAACTAATGTTATATGTTATAATATGAGGTTTTCCGTTAATTTTTTTTTTATGTGTGTTTAGATTGTCCGGCGAACTAATGTTATATGTTATAATATGAGGTTTTCCGATTAATTTTTTTTTTGTGTGTGTTTAGATTGTCCGGCGAACTAATGTTATATGTTATAATATGAGGTTTTCCGATTAAATTTTGTGTGTGTGTGTGTTTAGATTGTCCGGCGAACTAATGTTATATGTTATAATATGACGTTTTCCGATTAATTTTTTTTTTGTGTGTGTTTAGATTGTCCGGCGAACTAATGTTATATGTTATAATATGAGGTTTTCCGATTAAATTTTTTTTTTTAAACGGTATGGGTAAGCAGAAATTCAGTTTTAAAATACCTCAAATGTAACCAGATTTCTTTCCATGATCCGGCCGGCCCTATTGTCACATTAGACCGGATAAGCGATAGTCTACTTTGGGCAATTTCTATTTGTATAATTGTTATTACATTTATCGGGCACGCGTATGTGACTCATTACGACAAAGAATTTCACTGTCACCCCATATGGCCCCACAAACACGCTCGCACACACACACAAACACGCTCGCACACACACACACACACAGACGCACACAAATATAATTATAAATATGTATCTGTTACAATTACATAGGGCAATGTTGATTTTGTTTTCAATGAAGAATTCTTTTCATACCTGAAATTAAAGATGATAAAGACAAACCTTTAGCCTAGGTGTGATTCGAAAAAGAAGAGATGAATAATTGCAGTACAATTTCTCGTGTACACTCACAGATATTGATATATCAGTTAGGAAAAATCATGGACAGTATGCATTCACATTTTAATCACTCATCTTCGATTTGTATTGCTGCTCAAAATACCATATCTTGATGGGTTTTTTTTTTTGGAGGGGGGGGGGGGTGTTCCACGACTCTACCCCCAAAATCTAGCAGCCCATATTTGCACGAAGCCATCACCGCCCCTCCCCCCCACCCACCCGAATCGTTTCAGTGCACCCCCGGGGAGGGGGGTGGGTTGGAGGCGCTATCGCCCAGTTTTGAGAATCACAGCTGCTCAAGATGTTTACATCGAAGCAGGGAAGGCACAAAAGATAAACATCAATATATATATATATATATATATATATATATATATATATATATATATATATATATATATATATACCATGTGACCTGTACTAACCATAGGTCTGAGAGACATTTTTCTTGTTACATTCAAGTTACTCACGCGGAAGCGAAGATACAAACAAACGCGTGACGTTTAAGAGAGAGAGAGAGAGAGAGAGAGTAATCGGTTTCAAGATGCATGCAAGTATCGCAGGTCACTTATTAGAAAGATCGGGCGTCACTACAGGCATATCAAATCAATAGGGAACAGTAACAATAGTTGAAGGAGATTCAAATAAAAATTATTGTAATCGAATATAATACTACAATATATATATAAATATCACGTGTGCAAGTCCAATGTAAATATCGGTTATTATCACACGCACGGACACCCCCCCCCCAACTCCCATCAATTAACAACTAGTTTTTTTTTTTTTTTTTAAGTTTGTTTTGAAATACAGAAGAGAATACGTCACCATGAAAGCTTTTGGCTATACAGACGAAATCCGACCACAACATTACTTTTTTAACAACAATCTATGATTCTGTTTACACGATGTATACAATGTGAATGGTAAACAAGTCACGGAGAAGAAGAAAACAACACGCCAATGCTAAACATAGCACAACCAGGACTGCCGTTACTGCATCCGTTTTCATTTCAAACATTTTTTTTTTCGTTTATGTCCAAAGCAGCTAGCGGGTGTGACAACCAATCATCTAGGGGTCAACTTAACCTGTAAGGGATTGTGCTGACATGTAGGGAATCATACTGACGTGTGGGGAATCATACTGACGTGTAAGGGATCATACTGTCCTGTATGGATCATGCTGACGTGTAAGGGATCATACTGATCTGTAGGGAATCATACTGACGTGTAAGGAATCATACTGACCTGTAGAGAATCTACTGACCTGTAGGGAATCATACTGACCGGTACGGAATCATACTGACCTGTAGGGAATCATACTGACCTGTATGGATCATGCTGACGTGTAAGGGATCATACTTATCTGTAGGGAATCATACTGACGTGTGGGGAATCATACTGACGTGTAAGGAATCATACTGACCTGTAGAGAATCATACTGACCTATAGGGAATCATACTGACGTGTAAGGAATCATACTGACCTGTAGGGAATCATACTGACCTGCAGGGAATCATACTGACGTGTATGGATCATGCTGACGTGTAAGGGATCATACTGACCTGTAGGGAGTCATACTGACCTGTAGGGAATCATACTGACCTGTAAGGAATCATACTGACCTGTAGGGAGTCATACTGACCTGTAGGGAATCATACTGACCTGCAGGGAATCATACTGACCCGAGACATCAGAGACACCGATTCCGAAACCAGTGGACAACGCTGGCTAGTAATTTATTTTTTTACGTTTTCAACCTCTGACAAAAACCACTTGCACCACCCACCCACACCCCCCCTCTCATCGCATGTGACATCCTGTAGACTTCGCAGTGGTAGATGTAAAAAGTGATCGAGTGGACAGAGAACCGGTGGGGGTCAGTAGACCAGCGACAGGAATAAGTTCTGACCGATCCATTATTACGCGTTACACTGGGCATCATTCAGAAACTTGTGTTGTATCTATTTCAATTTTAAATCGTGAGTCGTCAAAATATATCCGCGCAGTGCGTGCGCGTGTGTGTGTGCGCGCGCGTGTGTGACAGTGTTTGTGCGCGCGTGTGTTCATATCATTGTGTACACATAGATTATAGATTCAATATGACAGAAAACACGATAGATAAAATATTGAAGAATTATGGAGCTTATTACTTTTTAGTAATGTTTATAATTAGAAAAAAAAAAAACTCGTCTTTAAATCATCGTGTTAACCAAACAACAACAACAAAATTCCTAGCGCATTTATATCTTTAGTAATGGTGATTTATACAAACTAGCTGTACCCTGCAAAACCTTTGCATAGAGTTATATCCCCTATGACTTGATCGGTAGGCTATGTTATTTTTGGTTTCGGGCAGGCCCGATTTTTTCATGATTGTATTTTAAAGTGGAATACTGTTGTATTAATTCTTTACTTTCGATTTAACGCATAACCCAAAATCGCTTTTATATATATATATTATATTTGTATGATTGATACCATGGATTGATTTTTTTTTACATTTCAGTGCATTCATAAAAGCTTTATTTTAGTTTAGTTGTTTTTTTTTTAACGTTTGTGTATTAGTTCGTATATTGCCGAACATTACAGTAATAGAACTGGTTGCATACTACAGTAAAGTGAAAGTACCCTTAAACCCCTACGGGTTCATCGTGGTTACTGAAACAGGTGAATTCTACACAACGCCCAACCGCCTTTACTTCCCCCAACTTACCCATTTAAAGCTGGGTGGACCTGGGGGCTTACACCAGGACCTGAAAAAAAAAATCCCATGGTTATCACTGAGGTTGGATTATCCGGTTGACAGTCCAGCGCTCTCAACCACACGACCACAAATAGTATAAGTACCAGTGAAATCGTAATCGATGTTTTTGCTATAAGACGGTACGATATTTTCAGGTATAAATATATACAATTATACATGTCTCACTGAGACAGTGTAAAGTCAAGATATTACAAACAGTGCAATTGGCAAAAAATTCATAATCAAACAAAAACACGTGGGCAGGTAATATAACCGTAACTATAGATCGAATCGATCTGCCCCCTTATCAGACTGTTTGTTTGATTTTTTTTTGTCTCTCGACGTTATCAGTTCAAGTTATCACCATGGTCAGCAAACCGACAGACCAGATGGACTTCAGAAACCGAAGCGAAAACTTGATTTGATTACAATTTGGGCACTCGATTAAATCGGTGGTTGTGAAATATGGTTGATAAGAACGAATGTAAACAACATCTTGAGAACAACATTGTAAAGGTATTGTTTTTAATATTGTTTGATGCATGTGTTTAATCACAGTTTTTAATTAACTGAAGATCCTAGTTTTTTGATGTTATGTGACGAAACAAGAACGTCACTTGCCACTTGGAGATTTTTACTTGGATACTTATTTTGTTCTAGAACTAAGTTAGTTAGATACGAAACTTTGAGCTTGTAGGACGTGCTCTGTCTAGCGATTAGCTTTTTTATGAAAGTCAATTAATAATATTTTGAAGTAAAGTGAAATTACATTTTTGTATCTGTCTATGGATTTAATATTGAATTAGATGCACAGTTTTGCTTATTCATTTGAGAGAGTTGAGATTTATTTAAGATGATTGTAAAGTTGCAAAGTTAACACCACGCCACCACAGCGCCTCCACATTCAACCAGCAACAATCAGTTGAACCCAAATCACCCGCCCCGACAAACATTATTAGTAATAATTAAAAAAAACAAACAAAAAAACAGTGATTCTTCCTAACTGTACAAAATGTCCCTTCATGAACTCTGAATTTTTAAAATCGCACTAGTCATTAGACTCTACACGTGCGTCTAACTAGTCTAAGCCTACTCACTAGATTAGAAAAGCTCCGGTAGTGAGTTGCAAGATTTTAGAACAAACCTACAGAAAGTGAAAGTAATGAAAAGCTTACCGAAAATTGATAATAATAATAATCTTGGAATGAATATATATATATATCTCTATACTTATAAGAGGCATTTGTTGTCTGTCTGTCTGTCTGTTCCCTTATAACTCAAGATCCAGAAAAACAAATAACGTGAAATTTGTTACACATACACATAATTACATGGGGAAGGTTATAGGATAGGTTTCGTTTCATCTCGATGGGTAGTTTAATTGTAATTAATTATTTTAGTATTTTACTATATTAAAGTAATCTCGACGGCGCCATAGATAAAATTCCTCTGTGACGTCATTTCCCTATCATACATTTTTAAAAGAGGGGTAACTCCCGGAAACTCCAATTGTAAACATGATGAAATCAATAGTCATATCTATTTACCTATCGTTTTATGTATTCGGAAGATTAAAATTAAAGGTGCACTTTAATAAACCGAAATACGTTAATTAAAATGTTTCTGTGACATTATTAACATTATTAATACAATCTCAATGCGTAGTTTAATTGTAATTAATTATTTTAGTATTTTACTATATTAAAGTATTCACGGTATGGGATCGCCTTCACTATAAATAAAAATCGCGCACCAAGTAAATGTGTAATTGAACGGACGGTGAAGAAAGGGCTAGGGACGGGGAAAAAAAAAATATTGTTGTTTTTTTTTTTCATGCTGCAAGTACCCGACTTTGCCCGAGATTAAAATAAGGTTTTCTGTTTATTTAAGAAGCGTAATTTGACGTTTAATTGTACAGAGAGAGGGAGGGGGGAGAGAGATGAAGAGAGAGGGGGCAGGGAGGGAGAGGGAAGGAGGGGGCAGAGGGGTGGTGGGAGGGAGATTAAGGGGGAGGGAGGGAGAGGGAGGGTAGGTGAGAGAAAGAGGGAAGAAAGAAAGAGAAAGGAAGGGAGGAGGGAGAAGGGAGGGAGATAGAGGGGAGAGAGGGATGGGAGAAATGGGAGGGGGTGAGAGATAAAGAGAGAGGGGGCAGGGAGGGAGAGAGGGGTGAGGAGGAAGGGAGGAAGGTGGAGAGAGGGGGGACGGGGGTGAGAGAAGGAGGGAGGGAGATAGGGAGAGGAGGGAGATGGGAGGGGAGTTAGGGAGGGAGGGAGAAAGGGAGGGAGACTTTTGCCCGGGATTAAAATAAGGTTTTCTGTTTATTTAAGAAGCGTAATTTGACGTTTAATTGTACAGAGAGAGAGGGAGGGGGGAGAGATAAAGAGAGAGGGGGCAGGGAGGGAGAGGGGAAGGAGGGGGCAGAAGGGAGAGGGAAGGAGCGAGGGAGATTAAGAGGGAGGGAGAGGGAGGGTTGGAGAGAGAAGAGGGAAGGAAAGAGAAAGGAAGGAGGAGGGAGTAGGGAGGGAGATAGAGGGGAGGGAGGGAGAGAGGATGGGAGAAATGGGGGAGGGAGTGAGA
Organism: Bulinus truncatus; assembly: GCA_021962125.1. Lineage (NCBI taxonomy): Eukaryota > Metazoa > Mollusca > Gastropoda > Planorbidae > Bulinus > Bulinus truncatus. The sequence goes on along the minus strand of JAGDYQ010000078.1, from coordinate 3,133,153 downwards.
GATAAAGAGAGAGAGGGGGCAGGGAGGGAGAGAGGGGTGAGGAGGGAAGGGAGGAAGGTGGAGAGAGGGGGGACGGGGTGAGAGAAGGAGGGAGGAGATAGGGAGAGAGAGGGAGATGGGAGAGTTAGGGAGGGAGGGAGAAAGGGAGGGAAAGAGGGAAAAAGAAAGGAGAGAGAGAGGGGGAGAGAGGGGGAGGGGAGAAAACAAAGGTAAACAGAAAACCTTATTATAAACCCGGGCAAAGCCGGGTACTTGCAACTAGTATATATATATATATATATATATATATATATATATATATATTGTTGTTGTTGTTTTAAATGTGAGCCTTGTAAAGTTGTCATGTGTTTACTGGGTGTGTATTAAATGTGAGCCTTGTAAAGTTGTCATGTGTTTACTGGGTGTGTATTAAATGTGAACCTTGTAAAGTTGTCATGTGTTTACTGGGTGTGTATTAAATGTGAGCCTTGTAAAGTTGTCATGTGTTTACTGGGTGTGTATTCAATGTGAGCCTTGTAAAGTTGTCATGTGTTTACTGGGTGTGTTTAGCTTTACTGAACAGTCGGAAAGTTAGAGATATCCGAACATAGACACTGTTCATTTAACATGATTTATCCCACCCACTGCCATACAAAATGAACAATTTGGTTAAGTTTAATCATATAAACAATGGAAAATGAACGCAAAGTAAAAGATATAAATATCAGGACCGTATTTAGATCATTGGGAGGTGGGGAGCATAAGCATTGAATTAGAGATATGGCGAAGGGGGTCTGGGCAAAAAAAGGAAGGTGTGGGGGGGGGGAGCTTAGGAAAAGCACCCTCCCTGCACCAGATTATATGAAAATTCTGACCAGGGCCCTCTGTGTGGTGGGGTGGGGGGGTGTCTATGCAGTTGCCTCGTTTTCCTACCTATAAGAATGGCTCGGAATAAGAAAATCTTTAAAAACACTAACAAACTATGATACTAATCAATACATGTATTATGGTTTATCGAACCTACGAGTGTTCAGGATTGAAACATTAACACAGGACCTGAATTGAATCATGGTTTGATATAAATCACTCCTCAGTATTGACAGATAAAGTAAACAGTAAACAAGCTTGAAGAGGCTGAAGAATACCGTCTTAACCCACTACTACTACTAGTCTTCCGTATAGTACCCGTGTGAGTCACTGTGGTGAAGACGTAGGGGTGGAAGGGTGCGAGTTCAGCCCAATGTTTAATGTAACAAAACAGAAGAGGGAGAGAGGGGGGGCGTGGGGTGAAGATGTGTTGACACAAATAAAAAAAATATATAAAGGAGTTGCGTGTCATTGCAGTACTCTGTGAACTCACTGCACATTACAAGCATTAGAGTGTACAACTAGGTCATGCCAACGTTGGGAAATACTGGAGCGTTCATAAAAAGTCCGTTTGACTTATAATTATTTAAATGAGCCCCCCCCCACTCTCTCTCTCTCTCTCACACACACACACACCCTCACTAAATCGTGTTGAACTGACCATGATGTGGATCCGTTGAGTATTTGGTTACTGTATCATTACATTATTCCCTCGTTTTTCGCGGTTAATCGGTTCCAAGACTATGCCGCGATGGGTGAATTTCCAATCGTGTTTGCAGCCATCTTAAACACTGTTCTGAATATTATTAGAACTCTCTAAGATGAGAAATAATATTGTAATATCACCACTGCGCTCGTACCGCTTCTTCACATATTTAACTAAAGAATAGGAAAAAAGATTTTACACTTTAAGAGAATCCGATTAAATAAAAAAAAAAATTGGAAAATTATATATAGATATATATAATCGAAATATGGCCATCATCGAAGAATTCACTCGTGGTGTGTATATATATATATGTTTGTGCATGCATGTGCGAATAGGCGTGTGCCTTATATACTGCAGTGTGTCAACGATTTACACGAGCTGTTACTTAATAAGGGTGTGTCCGGTCTTTCAAAAAATAAATAAAATGATTGTGAATGTGTGATTCAGTGAATGTATGTGTGCCTCATGTTGTCAATAAATACGAGTAGGCCTACATCTGCGTGTAACCACAATGCCGGAACTGGGTGTACTTATCATTCGGAAAGGGGGGGTGGGGTGGGGGAAGGATGTAATTTTGTTCTTCGTTCATTAACTTATCTAAATAATGCGCGAAGAGTGTACCAACATAATAAAGGACTTATTGGAGTAGTTTATTTTAGACTACAGCATAGGGATGTACCGAGTGTACGACAAAAGACCCCCCTACCCCCCTCCTGGGACAATGGTTTTGTCCAGATACCGGATGCACCTGTGTTTGTTTGTTCGTAAAGTTTGCATATGGACGTAAGTGTGACGTATTAGTGGCGATATGCAAGTTTCGGGCTGAAACAACAAGACGAATACATACATACATGCGCGTGTCGAGGCGCGCCAACACAGACACATAAGCATAATTGTCCCTGTACCAGTACAATAGTGCGTAATTTAGTTGTTGTGCACAGGACCTTGTTGGGCCTCTAATTTATCTCCTACGTTAATACTTCATAATATGTCCGCATTCTTTAAGATCAACATCCCAACTGCCTCTTTGAACACCACGCACCAAAGGACACTTTGGAAAAACTCGCACATAGAAACACAGCGCTGCGCAATTCACAAACTAATACACAACAGAGAACACTTCAAATATCCAATCAGTAATAGGAACAATGAGTTCATAAAAAACAAAATAATATAAGTTTAATCCATCAAATATATAAAATAGAATGATGACAAAATAATAAAGTCCAGACAAATAGTATACATGTAGTCACCAACGGCCTAACTTTTACACTCGTCAACTAGCACCTGTCCCATACGATGAACTCTTTACTGTAGGCTAACTCCCTTCTCCACGTTCCCCTACAACCACCTTCCCTCCTAGCCCCCCTGATCTCCTCAGCCAAATACCGCCATGCTCCACTGGTCACTCTCCATTCACGACTTTGATCTTCCACCCTTTTTTCACGATCAAACCCACGCCATGCCATTCAAACACGCTAACTGACCCAACACAGCTCTGACACCCACATATATAATATTCTGACAGCAGATATTCCGCTGCGCAACTCACAAACTAATACGCACCATAGTGGGTTCAAGTATAAACAAAATAGCTTGCCTGCACGTTTTACAGTGCGTCCAACTGTACTAATAATGAACACTGTGTAGCTGCACCATGGGTCAAAAATTGAACACCAACCAACCTAACTGGACTTTAGTGCGCCGAAATGTAACGTCAAACCTAGCCGTACTTGTGTACCAGGCCGCACCGCTATCCCTTATCACATCATTAATAAAGTGTGTCACAAACTGTCGCATGCACTAGAAACCCTGCATCGTGAATGACACTATTCATGACAGACCAAAGAATAAACTCGGTCAAGTGTAGCAGACAATCTTCTACTGAACTACAGGCCCGAAGAAAGGGGGGTGGGAATTGAAAGGGGTTGAGTTTGGGGTGGGGGGAGGAGGCATTATGCGCATGACCCCAAAGAAGAATACGTGCAGCATTGCGCAGCACCCCTTTTACAACCCACTTTTCTCCCCCCCCCCTACCCCCAATGAGAATGGTAAATACAAGGTGACATTTTCAGCATTCAATTACTAATGTATGATGAGAGGAGGGGGGTGACAAAATATTTTGAGGAATTATTCAATCAACATCATGAAATCGTGATTTTAGTGAATTGCTGCGTTTTTAAAATGACGACATGGCATACAAATCTACAAACACGATAAAATATAATAGTAAAAACACACATAAAAACTATGTTTGTGTGTGTGTGTGAAGTCCCTGTAAGGATGAGATGAAATCTCTTAGATCATATAAACCACGAATGGGACGGTTTTTTATGGTGCCCTTCTTTCATCCCCACCATACCCGAGAGTGCAATGGCCATGGAGGCACCACGGGAGACATAGCGGGGACTGAAATATCCATTGGTCCTCACCGAAGATCGAACCAGTGACGCTCAGGTCGACAGTCGAGCACTTTACCACACGACCATGCGTCTCATATGTTTGTAACTAATTATAGTAACTATGTCCTTTGTTTACCTATCGGTGTGTATTGCAGTATGGGGGGGGGGGTGTTTTGTTCCAATGCAAATCTCACACATTAAGACTGCCGCCAAGTAATCTTGGACCCAGAGGCGTACCTAGGGAGGGGGCGGTCCAAATTCGAAAGTGCCCCCGGGGCCCACCTTGAGGTGGGCCCCCAAAAAGTTTTTTTTACATTAAATATTAAGTACATTACCTCATATCATGGTGTCGAATGTCAAAGTGCAGGGGCCCCCAAAGAGGCCTAGCCCCCAGAAACTGGCGCCCCTCTAATCAGTTACAAACAAACCGATTGCTAAATCATTATATAGAATACATAATTCGACGGGACACCTTAGGGCAGGGGCTTCGACACACATGTTTGGCTTGCACACCCACCCACACCACACTCCGTTGTTGCGGCACTGGTCATATTTTCCAATGGTCAATCTACATGTGCTTTTTTTTTTCAAGTTTCTGAGTAGCTTTTTTTTTTACCGAAACCACCACTGTTATGTTTTTCTTCAATCCACAATTCAGGGCAAATTGTATGACGCCGGAATGCCAGAAAGGCTCCTAAAATGAGTGACCGAATTCTACCCCCTCTAAAAAAAATCGGACATAAAAGTGCGGGTTGTCGTTTTCTCTCTCTCTCTCCTCTCTCTCTCTTTCTTTATTTGCACTGATGTTGATGCTTATGTTCGATGCAAGCGGCACCTCCACAAGGATCCGCCTGATTGTCACACTGTTTATTATGAACCTAACCCTAACCCGTGACCAATAAAACAACAGATGAGTTGGGGGGATGGTGAGGGGTCGGAGGGGGGTCGCTCTTCAGGTCTACGAGGGTTATTTATTTATTTATTTTTTAAACACGTGGTAACCAAACTTATTTTACTCTACAAACAAAATAAGTTGATGCCATGGCAAAGTATACAGTGCACCGATGTTATCAAAGGCATATACTTGAGTAGAAGGTTTTTGTGTAAATAAATAAATAAATTTACAGATGGGGAGTTAATCGGTCGAGATTGCATGCAATTAAAATGTGAGGGTTAGGGAAGCTGGTACTTGGGCAAACACTTTAAGACTTTCTTAACCTTTTTGTATTGTGTTGTTGATTATTTTCGGGATGGGTGGTTTGGCAGTGATTATAAAGAAATTTCGAGGCTCGTGGGATTGGGTATGAATTTGTACTGGAAAGGGCCCTCTGTGCAGTAGGGGGGGGGGCATAAGATGTGACCTAGTTCTTAAATTGGTTTTTTTTTTGGAGCCCAAGGCAAACGGCCATCTTGGGGCCCCGATTTCGTGAAAAAATACAATCTATATAATTAAAAGCGGTGTGTGTTCTGAGTTATATCGAAAGTTGAAATCATAAAATTCACAATGACGTATTCCCCGCGTCTCAATAAAATGAAAAAATCGGATCTGTCCGAAACCAAAAATAAAAAGTATAAAGATAATATACAAATCATAATTTCGTAAAAATGCTTGCAAGTTTTTTAATCTGCTTTAAAATGTGCAATAAATGGGATATTAGTCATTTTGACTTTTAAAAAAAAGTATCATATTTGACCGTGATCTGCACTTTCAGAAGGGGACGGTGTGTGTGTGGGGGGGGGGGGGGCGGGCGATGTCGTCATATGGGGAATTAGACAAGTTTCCTAATTTAATAACCCCACAATTGGTTATGCGTGTTTTGACGAGCACCACATAATATAAAGTATAATTCGGAAAGCGTATCGCTATTTAAAAAACAAGCCCTTTAATAATGGCTAATAATATGTCTACATTTTCGTTATTTTCCTTTGTAGTAAAGCAGGCCCTAAAAAAAAATGATACTCAATATCACAAATACACTAATATGGCGGCTTTCAGAAATATCAATTTAAAATTGACCTTGCGCATTCTCTGCCATTTATATTCTGCACTAATGACTGCGGATCACAACTTCGTCAATTAAGGTCATATCAGTTATTTATTAGTACAAGAAAGATAGATTCATAATCATATGGATGTATTTTCTTTTTTTTTTTTGTTTATCAATTCATCGAAATCAATTTTTTTCTAAATTCGTGAAATAACACTTCTGTTGAAAGTAGTTTTTGACAAATTTGAAAAATTATTTGCAGTTGATGCAACTGCGTTGATGCAATGTTTCAACGAAAATCGAAACCTTATTATTATGTCTAGCAACGATGCTTGTTCAAAACTTGTTGCAAGTAAATTAAAGAAAAAAAAATATTTTAAATATATATATATATTCATGTAAATATATTAAAAGAGAAAATTTGTGAATTATATCTGTCATTTACCTACCTCAAACGACGCTTGTTTGTGAGATAAAATTCCATTAATCACGTAAACAAGTGTTCATGTGTGTTGTTGGGATGGTCAAGTAGGCCTAACTCCTTAAGGCCTAAACAAATTGCACAGCCCAATCATTATGAAGACTGAAAATGTACACAAATCCTGCAGTCTAACTAGTCACAAAGTATACTTGAAAGAACGTTGCAAACATAGAGTACAATAAAAAGAACTATAATTAAAGGTTATTTCTTTAAAAAAACAACACAACAACAGTGAAAAGACAGCACGTTCACTACACGCAATAAGATGTTTACAGTTACACATAGGAATGTCATCTGACAGCAGAATTTATTCTCTCCCTTCCTCGCCTCTCTCTTGCGTGATTATGATTGGCCAACGAACGTATGTAGGTCATTTGAAGAAAATAATGTTATTCGCGCGTTAGAGAAAAAAATTCAATAACATTGTAGTAGCAGGAACATGCAAGTCATCTGGTTGTTTACATTTGAACTAGATTATTTCAAAGTACACTTGCGTGGCATACCTTATGATGAAGTTTTTTTTTGCCTGAACTGTGGAATTCAGTGGCAATAACTGCATGATATTATATGATATTGTGAAAAACAACTTCGGATTAAGAGCTTTTCGTACAGATAGACAAACTATAGCGGCTCCATCTATGAGCGGCTCCTAGTTCCCCCACCCCCCTCCCTCAAACCACTCAAGATCCTTCCGTACCATCTGTCCCTTGCCTTGGTTCTCAAAGGAAACGTAAAAAAAAAACAGCTCTGAATAATAACCCTCTGATCGACCATCATTTATTAAATGAAATACATATAACGCTTAAGTTAGTAATGATAAAAATTCGAGTGTTTTTTTAACTAGTCAGAATGATTGAAGGTGCCATTCTGGAATGCGAGTGTAAAAGAGGCCTATTTAAAAAAAAAACGAAAATTAAACAGATAGCTAATTGTTTTAAAGGCACTTGTTACGGGACCATACGTATGGTCTCCGTATTTTTTTTTTACGTCGGGTACCAGCCGTAGATATTATTGCTCCACACCCTAACCCTATCCCTAACCCTAATCCTGAAAAAAAAATTCTGAAAAAAAAAATGTATATATGTCATGTTCCTTATACCCTAATATAATGGTCACGTATGGTCCTGTAACAAGTGCGTTGTTTTAATGAAGAAAAACGTTTCAAATGGATCATTTTCTTCCACACATTCACATAGTTTCGCACTTTCAGTTCCACACCTTCACATAGTTTCGCACTTTCAGTTCCACACTTTCACATAGTTCAACATTTTCACTTAGGAAACTCAATGCACCGAATTTGGTTTAAAGATGTTGTCCATCATTCTCAATGAGTTAACATGGCTGTTGGGGCTCCACCTGAGAGAAATGTATAGACAACCAGCGGCCCCCAAGGTGGCCTAGCTTTCAGCTCAGAATGGGCCATGGAAATACCGTTGGGCTTCTTGTAGTGCCCCACACAGATTAACCCATCACCAACATTAAAGATCGTGGAGCTTTAGGCCCGTAGCGTGCGGGGGGCAGTGGGGCGGGCCCCCCTGCGTTTTGTCTGCCCCCCCTGGTTATTTGTTCTACTTAGTAAAATGCATTACCTGCCCCCCCCCCCGCTATTGCCTGCCCCCTGCTGTAGAATGCCTGGCCCTTGCTGTAAAAGATTAATAACTTTCTTTAGAAGATTACGCGCAAGGTTACAGATCGAGTCAGTTTTATACAGGAAACGTAAAGTATTTTGATGTCTATGTTTTCAAATTACACATCTCAAATCTTTTTTTGTTTTTGGCCGCTCCCTGCTGATTAATGCCGTAAAGTCTGTCTCAACGTCTTTACATCTATGCAGTGGCGCAACCGGGGCAGGGGAGAGGGCTGCGAGCCCCCCCCGACCAAATCATCAATACATATTTTACTATATAAAGTTACTAAAAAGACTGTCAAACTGTCTTTTTTCTATACGTGAGCCCCCTCCCCTCCCAGCATTTTTTTCTAAATGTGAGCCCCCCCCAGCATTTTTTGCTGGTTGCGCCACTGCATCTATGGTCTCAACTAGCTAGATGCACGTCACGCAAATACGCAATTCAATCTTCATTTACTGTTTTAACTCTTCTTTGCTTTTGTTTGTTTTTTCATACTTACCTTTCAGTCTGCTGAAAGTCGTTATTTCACAGAATATCAATCGCATCACTATTTAAGGGTCCTCTAATAATGACTATAAAAAATGTTGCCAACTGTGTTGTTTTCCGTTTTTTTTTTGTTATGGGTAGCACCTAAATATTGATACGGTCTGGGTTCTGCGTTAAATTGAAAGCGGAAAACAAAGAATTCAAAATGGCGTCCTACACGCGTCTCCATTTGATAAATGTATCTTAAAACTCTACAGTGTTTAATAGTTTCTGCGGTTTTTTAACATGAAACTGAAAGGCCACATGTGAAATAATTCCATTTTAATATTTATTCGTTTGTTTTTTCTGTATTTCTACAAACATATTGAATCTTTAAATTGTAATACAATCATGAAAAAGTCGGATCTGCCCGATACGGAAAATAACCTAGCCTACGGATCAAACCTAAGGCAGCTATAACTCGCTGTAAAGGTTAAATGAAGGCTCAGTAAGTAATGTAAATGTGCACACATAAGGATGGATCACTGTAAAATCTAGATTGTGGAATTGCATGTAATATCTATTTTATATTTCTTTCATGAGTATTGAAAAAAATCTTGACATAATATTGATTTCAGACATAACAAAAAACTAATAACATTTATTTGGGCTGCATTATTTAATATTCTATCGTCAAACCGTCAGGTATAACCCAAAGCTAACAGACTTCACCCCCCTATTTTTTCCTCCATTTGACAATAGTATTTACTCTTTCATGTGAGTATGTACCAACTTCTATGATAAACTATTTCATGCAAAGATAGCAAGTGCTGAAGAGGTCATGTCAGGAAAGGTCTGGGCTTAAATAAAACCAATACATAATAAAAACATTTATTTCAGAATAGTTGGGGGATGTCTGTTGCCTTTTTCGGTTCAGATGATGCATTGTAATTAAATAGTATCATCATATAATATGTTCATCTGCCTGTCTATCAAAGTTGGGGAAGTATGACGTTCCTTGGAACTTTGGGGCGAGTGTCTTTATCCGTTCGTCCTAGAAACGTTGTAATCAATCAGTAAACAACGCCTCTTATTCTCTATAGCTGCCAACCTGTTAGGTAGTGGAAGGAGGGAGGAATGGGTTTGGAATTTGCATTTAGGGTCACCAGTGACTACCCCCAAAAACTACGTCACCTTTACTTATTGACTCATTTGCTCATCGAGAGTGTTTTGCCAATCTAGCATTTTTTTTTTGAATTTTAAAACTTATGCGTACATTTGGCAGCCCTCTCAATGGGCAGGGTTTAATTTGTTTAAATTATGCGGACCAAATTTAGGTTCAATTTGGTCGCCAATCTTATCGCAGGATGACCTCGTTTTTACAATTTTTTTGTCCCCGTTTGTCTGTCGTCCCCCTCATCGTCATCTTTCAGATCTCTGGCAACTAATCCTGGAACCATGATACCTTTCTCTGTTTTGTGGGTCTTAAATACCATGTATGCAACAAAGAAGAATACATTTAAGATCAGAACTCGGATTGATTAAAAAAGGGCGTTTAAATTGCAGTTTTATTTATGTTTCAAATATAAATAATAAAAGCTAAATCAAAGAGAAGCACTAATTATTTATTTTTGATATTTGTTCTTTAGTTTACTTCCCTCTCTGTTATCAAAAACCCCATACACATAGATGAAAAATCTACAGCTGTCACCAGGAAAAAATGCGTTTAAGTAAGACTAAATCCCCAATGTGTCTGTACGGAAACCCTCTCGATATCCTAATCCAAAGCTGGAAAGAAGACTTAATTAGCCCTTTTACAGTGTTGGCTATTGAATTGAAGTCATAAAAAGTAATAAAGCTCTCCAAACGATATGATGTGTTAAGCATGGATTCAACTCTTAAAATGTTGCACAGAAAATGAGTGATACATTGGTGTATTTGTTTACTTTCACCGTTCAGAACCAAAAAGAAAGGATTATTACGTTCTATAAAGGTGGAGAATAAATTTGGACGTTTGGTGGTTGTCTTAAGGTCTTAGCCAGAGATATATTCCGCAACGTAAATGACCTTAGACAAGAAGTGAAAAGAAATATAGAAATGACTATGAACATAGACATTAAGAAATATGCAAATGACATATGATGGAAAAGTCAAGAAAAATATAGAAATGAATACGAACAAAAGAAATGAAGAAAATTGTAAGGACATGGAACAAAGACATCAAGATATTTAGAATTCCCGCCAGTGGTCCAGTTCAATAACAATATATTCCATTAATCAGTAATATAAAACGACTCAAGACTAATCAAAATACCGGACTTCATCGGACTGTCAGATTCCGCCACTCGTTCGAATATGAATGAAGCACGTAACAGGCTACCTATTTTATTTTTTAAGAGCATTCCAACAACCAAATTATATTAGATTATAATAACATTTTCCACCAATCTTATCTTTGATTAATTTTACCCGGAATTTTATTAGGCCGGCAGTTTAAAAAAGTTACCACCCTTGTTCGTTATGTGTGTGTTTCAGGGCCTTTTTCATTATGTATGTGATTTGCCTCCTTTCGGTCTGAGAAAAAGTCCAAATTTAGTGTTAGGATGACTTCAAAAGAGATTATTTGTACTCATTGAGAAGGATGCAGCCATGTTTTTATTTTATGAGACAGCACCTAAAAATTAAATATAAAGAAAAAATGACTCTAATATAAGTGAAGTTGAAGTTTACAGTAATTTAAAATTTATACATTTCAAACATTACAAGATAAACCCTCGAAACAACATACAGATCAGTATAAACTCAAGCTAAAAAAAACACTTTTAAATAAAAGTTTTAAAAATTTTTTTATGTTTTTGATGAAGGGTCAGGTACCTTATGTTGGAAAATCTAAGTAGGTGAAACTTGAAGAAAGTTAAGCATTGGAGTCATTTCTATTGATTCTAATGGGTTCTCAAGAGCAAGGAGACATGGTAACGGTGAAGAAATACCAACTTAGGAGAGTGTTTGGGGGTGAAAGGGGTTGAAGAATAATATGATAATAATGAATGAGTTGACGCACTGGACAGACATGGCGAACAGATTCTATCAGATTGCCAAACTATGATTGGAAAAAATATATCAAACTTGTTTTTGCATTTTCAATAAAAAGACAGGTGGTGAAGGGCTTTTTTTCTAACAGTTTTCTCCCTCCCATGACTTGTTTATTTATTTATTGTAAATGTTTGTATATGATTATTTACATTAATTTATTTTTGTTGCCCTTTTTTCATTGGTGTATGAGAAGTTCATGACAAAGTATGATTCAATAATTACGACATAATTTGCAATCCGTTAATTTTTTCTTATCT